>JAZGTI010019468.1:0-11077 GCA_036877585.1 Botia kubotai | reverse complement strand
TGTTTTTACTTTCAAAATATGAGTAATGAGCAAAGATCTATATGTACTGATTATACATTGCTTGATTCTTAACATTGTCAGGTTATTAAGCATTATCTGTGTAAGATTGTGCATAGGGCACAGATGGGTTCCGTTAGTCATGGTCGGCACCTTGCAAGGTGCAGCTTTAAATGGTTGTGGATGGACGTCATGCATAAGGAGGAGCAAATGGACCGTACAATGTCAGACGTTTAAAGGGAACTTTCAGGAAAAGATTCTGTGTTAACAGTATGTTGGGCAAAGCAATGACAAAGTCATGAGAATTATGAGAAACATACACATGGCAAAGTCAGTTATGAGGGATTTTATAGGTTTCTTATTAAGTAAGGGTGGAAGGCTATAGACGTGTGCACAAGTACACAGTGTGGTAAAATAAAATAGTGGAATAAAAGTGGGATTAGTATTAGACTATAAAGTTATTTCAGATCATTTTGGCTACCTGCCATTGTCTGGTCACTCTCAAAAAGTGATGGCTAACCACAACTGTATTAGCACTAGCAGAATGTGATTACATACAGAGTGATTTACACCAAAAACATTCATAGAAAGAATCCTGTTACCCCATAGACTCAGTCACATGACCTTCCCAGTCCTAACTCCAAAGTATATATATCTGAGCATCTGGATAGATATCTGAACACTTGCGACTGCATGGCATCAGTTGGATGCCAAAATCCACTTAGTGTGAATTTGAGTTGAAATTTCTGAATGGTTATGAGTTCATATTGGCGATACTTTGAATTGTTCTGCTTGTTAATGTCTCGTCTATATGACCTTCATGTATTTGAGGTGTTTGTCACACTGTAGTTAATCCTAGTCCATCTTTAAGGCCAGGTACATAATACTGTCTCGTCTGGATTGCTAAAACTTCAACAGCTTTTCCTTTCCTTTTCTGTTACCTTTAAATATACAGAATCCATTTGGTTGTCCTTCTGCTTTGTAGTGCCACATAATCAACATCCCTTTTTTATCCCTTTTCTGTATGTTTGGTGTTTTATTTCCTCCTGCTCATCTGATCCTCTTTTGCTGGCTACCTGTGATCTATCTGTGATGTAGATTAATCAGGTGCAGAAGGTAGAAATCTTTCCTCTCTGTGTTTGCTGCTTCTATAGATCTGCCCTGTATTGTTTTTCCCTCAGTTGTTGCTTATTTAACTAATTCTGTGCTCTTTATCATTTGATATTTTTGCTGTCTTTACAAACTGACAACATGGGTCAATGTCCAATATCCTTTAAAAGTAGTTTATAAAGTGCCAAGAAATGTTATTTGTTGGAACTTTTGTATGCGTGTTTGTTTCATATATTTTGAAAACATTTACGCCTTTTGATTTAAACGTCCACTACAGAGCATTCAGAGAAATCTTTTCCTATGTTTTGTTTTTGTTTCTGTGTGACAACAAAATGACTTGTTACACCACACTGACCAAAAACCAAAACCAAACTGCTTCACTTTCTTAATTTCCGCCCCCTACCGAGACATTTTTATTACAATCCCTAGAAAATCTATTTTTAAATATTAGAAAAAAATAGCACCACATCATTGACCCATATTATCTTTCTATTACATTCTGTTCTACTAATATAATTGCCTCATATTCCTTTTATCCTGGTTGTTCATGTTATCTGAATTTTACTCCTCTCGCCTGTTTTCTCTCCTGGTTCCTGGTGCATTTCTCTGTCTTTAGAAATACTATGGACTGGATAACCTGGACAACAAATGGGGGGACATTGAGCAGTGGATGGTACATTGGGATTCATCTGATTTTTGTGCATGTTCCAGGCCTCTGGTTTAATAGAGATATATTGCAGTGCAACAAACATTCATCGTCTATTAGCTCCTCATATGATGTTGGATATCAGCACAGGCATGAATGTTTTAACACAAAACTATATCAACATTATTTTACACCATGAAAGTTTTACACTATGAAAGTTTCTAATTACGAAAACAAATAGATGCTGTGTTTGCATACATTACATTACAGCTTACATTCATGCAATGCAGCTTACGTTCTCTCCCTTTATCTTCTCCTCTCTTCTCCTTTTTCTCTCCTCTGCTCTCTTTTTCTTCTCTCTTTTATTTTCTCTTCTCCTCTTCCTCTCTGTAGGAGGACAATGAGCATTACACACTCCTCTCACGGAGACGTGCTTTGGTTTGTATCTCACTGTCCTTTCACTGTGTCCTTCTCAGCCCTTATTAGATGCTTAATAGGTGCTTATCTCTGCTTTTGTTCTGCCGTAGGTAAGATGGTAATGCACATTAGTTTATTTCTGAGATTGTTTTGGTTGCGGGTGCCCATCAATATTGTCAGCATCAGTATACATCAGTACACATACACAGTGGTGTGTTTCATGTCTCATACTCTTGCTAACTGTGGGCTCCATCTAATGTTTACCTCTTTTTCCATCCATCAAGGTATCAGATGATGAAGAACAGATGTCAGTGGGGAGCAGAAGCAGCGTGCGGGTTAGTATCAGCTTAGATTGCTTTTCTGTAATAATAATCTACATCCTTCAAAACCTTAAAGGTTTAAGTTTGTGTCCTGTGGCATTTAGCTGTGTTGGAGCTAAGATGCCCAGTGGGTCAGATATTGGGTGTATGTGTGTGCTTGCCATGTTGTCTAATTATGTCTGATGCTGATAGTGGTCCTGTTTGTCTGGGCAGTTGGACTTGGATGCACTGGTTGCTATGTTATGGTGGGGTAAGATTCTCAGGGTGGGAAACGTTGCTTCAACCACAAAAGAATGTTGTTGTTACTTTCAGGTTCCTCTAAAATGAGATGAGTACATAACTAACTGAGTTCACACACAGGACTTCTTGTTTTTGTGTGTGTGTGCATGTGTGTGATTCAGCTGAGCACAATAAACTTTGAACTTTGTTCAAAAATATAGCATCATTTGTGATGCAATATATAGGTTTTGAATTGTTCCATCAATATTGCAGATTAGGTTGTATGTTCTGTGCTTGTATGGCTTGTATGTGTCAGTAAAATATCTGTTATTGTACTGCTGTGGCATCTAATGCTTGATGTGCATGACACAGTGTTCAAACCTAAAGCATTGAATGGTAGATTCTGATTTTAGTCATTTTTCTTGTCCAGCTTCCCCAGGCCTCCTCGTCTTCTGATTCACAGAAGTCGTCCAAGAAAAAGAAGCAGCTTTCTTTTAGAATTGTATGTTTATGGCGATAAATACATGTCACTTCTTCGTGGTTCTGTTAAAAAGGATGCAATATCAATCACGATCTGTTGTTTTCCTCAGAGCAATGGCTATGATGATGATCTCTGCCCATTATCTAGTCGGGTTAGTGGCTGAAGTAACTGTGTGATGTCAGGGTTTAAGCTCCAGACTTAGAGAGAGCATAAGGTCTTGCTCCTCTAGACTTGTTCAGCAGTTGGTGGGTCTTGATCCTGCATCTCTGTCACCACCTGTAATTCACTTGTTGACTTGTGATTAACATTATAGCTCACCTGAGTGAAGGGTTGTGAAGGGTGTTTTTGAAAGCATGGTAGATTTGTGGTAGATTTTCTTTCTCGTGGCTGGTTTGCTGGTTGTAATTGGTCAGGCTGGTCTGGTTTGCTGGTTTTAAAGAGGGTTTTGGCACTTATCAGCTTTCAAGCTGGCCAGCCAGCTAAATACCAGCTTAGCCGGACTGGCTTTTTAAAAAAAAGGGATAACCTTTATAATGACGGATGTAAAATGAACAGTTGTAACAGGTGTGGTTTTGTGCATGCTAGCTGATTACAGCAAAATGAATGGCATTTCGTGCTACACATAACCCAGAATGCTAACCCAGCTGACCGTGCCAAAGGTATAGAGTGTGAATTACAAACCTAGGGTAAAATATGAACAGTACAAGGCATGGAACAAGATAAACCATGGATTTATTGTCATCTACCTTGACAGTCATGTCATTCCTCTAAACCTCCAGACCTCTCCTACAATGGCTACCGGGTCTGTCATCTTAACCCACTTCTTCTCTCTGTGACCCTTCCTACCCTTTATTTATTTCCAGTTTTTGTTTCTGTGATGTCCACCCTATACTTTACACCATTTGATTAGAATCCTCATATGCGTGTGTGCGTTTTCTCTTGTTTAGCTCTTTCTTCTGCACAGCAGGAAGCACAGGGTTTGTTCTGCTCCACATACAGTATTACCCTCTGCTACACAGGACTTCCTGTGCAGTAATTTGTGAACCAGTGCACACAGCACACAGATACTTTCACTGTTAACACCTCACCTAGGGTTCTTAGAACTTAAATCCACACAGACTACAAACACAAGAACTAAACTAATTACTTGCGATTCTGCTTTGAATTTGTCCTTAAGGGGGAAGTGTGTGGAAGTGTGCAAACTTTGTCACAATGCTCTTGCATTTTATTGGTTGAGCCAGAAGTGACACGTGTAATGGCTCAAACAAACAGAGCAATGTTTATATAGTGCCACAGAGGTAGTGTTTATATACTGTCAACTTGTATAAACAAGTTTAACTGGAACAGGAGAATGTATTTTAACATAAAAAATGACACCCTATATCTAATAATAAGTTTTATCTCTTTACTCACCGATCTGACTTGGTGTGATAAAGGCAGTTGTAGACTGATGCACTGTGCACTCAAAATGGAGAAGAGAGTATGAGAGACTCCATAGAGAGTACGCGAGACTCCAGAGGGAGTACGCATGCTAATTCATACTGGTGTCTTAGGTCAGAGCTCTGAGTGTGTGTGATTTTTTTTTTGTGTGTGTTGTCTCTACTGTGTTAGGGCTCTATATACGAGGAAATTCTCTACAGTGGCTCTCGCCTTTCTAGCGCTCGTGCTATAAGAAACCATAATGATAGAGCCAAACTGCAAATGTAATGATTGAGATTTACAGAATGCATGTCCTATTTACAATGTGTGTTCAGTTCGCTAACCATTAACAGTTGTGAGCTTTCTAATGGTAATTAATCCTCATGATGAAATTCTGTTTACATTTATGCATTTGGCTGATGCTTTTATCCAAAGTAACTTACAGGGCATTAGTTAATATGAAGTATAAACTATACTCCAGGTAAAAGTAAACTTGTTTTCTTGTGCGGAATTATACTGAGTAATTTCAACTGAGATAATGTGTGTTTGTTTGCATTCCTCCTCAGAGTGCATGTGAAAAGTCAACTCTTAAACTTGGATAGTTGAGACTACTTAAATAGCTGAAATACCACTTGTGCTTCCCTTAAATGTTATTAATGGTGCCCTCTGTGGGTTTCCAGGGGGACTGCAGCAGCTCAGTGGCTAGTTAAATGCGAAGCACAGCTAGTATCAGTGGCCTCTCTAAAATCCTTGACCATGTCATTATTTCTGACCTGCCGGATGTGAATGGAGGACTGTCTATGGTACGAGAGTGGTACTGGGATCCTGGGATCATGTTGTTTGTGGTGATTGTTGGTCTGAGGCATTGACTTTAAACTTGTCTTCACATACAAGAAGTGACATAAATTAATGTGGTTTTGCATGTTTTATAATGCATCTTTCAAATGCATTTGAATGATCTTTGATTGTCTCAGAGAGGATACAAAAATTGTCATTGGTCAGTGGATTCAGCAAACTAAATTAAAATTGTGCTAAAATCAACAGTGCTGAAAACCAGACATAATATTTGCTGGAAATTTGCTTTTCCAGTTGTGCACGATGTGACATTGCAGATGTGGCAACAACTTGTGTGGTATTTGTATTTAACAGTATTTGTATTTATTATCAAAAAACTAGCATTTGTTTTACAAACTTGAACTGTTTTTTTTCCGTGATTTCCCCACATACTAACATTGTTTTTACCTTGACAGCTAATATTTTATTTTTATTTATAGGCTGATGATTGGTTCGAGCGTGACTACTTAGAAAAGGTTAGTCATTTTTTTCATGAAGTTTTCATGAATCTCTTTTAATATGATTTTCAATAGTGTGTAAATAAATAATAGAATATGAATGTTTCTTAGGGCTCTTCACGAGCATCAACGATATCTGGTGCCACTCTCACATCTCTGGGCGGGACTTCCTCACGGAGAGGAAGTGGAGATTTATTCATCTCCGCTGACACAGAAACCTCCATACGAGAAATCAAGGTCTCTTGTTTCCCACCTAAATTTAAGCATCTGATTTATGTTGTTCATTAACTTTGTTTCTCTAATTTCATCAGTGATTTAATCCAACGGTAACACTTTTGCTGACAACCCTAAATGTATAATCTATATAATTTATGTGAATTTGTTCTTTGTTGACATACTATAAGCCTTATAATAAATGATGTTTATTTACATCACTTAGTCTCACACAAATCAAATCAGCTCAATATACTTTCACTTCTGTGTCATTGCTGATGTACTCAGTTCTGTTCCTGGAGATCCCTGTAGCAGAATTAAACCAAACACACATGAACTAAGTCATTAAGATGTTTGTGTGAGTGCAAGTAAACACTGTAGAAAGATCTTCAGAAGCTTCAGAACTGAGCCGCCCTTCTTTAATCCTGCTGCGTTCCTCACTGTTACCCTGCAGCTTTCTACCTGTTACTATCACTGTAATTCACATTCTTGACCTGTCCATTGCTCTTCTTCCACTGCTGTCTTCACCCTTTCTCCTCATCTTCATGCCTTTTATTCAGGAGATCCATGAGCTTAAAGATCAGATTCAAGTGGTGGAGGCGAAGCCTGTGCAGAACATCAAAGAGATCAAGGTATTGATCTGATCAAGGCAGTGCCAGCCCAGCAGGAACTTTAGTTATATTTTTATTTGGCTGGGCTGTCAGGGAACAGCAGTGCATCATTTGTGCTTTTTAACATGGGCTTGAGTTCCTTGATAACCAGCAAGTGGATGGGTTGGTCTAATATCAGGAACCACCCACCAGGAACTAGATGAGATATAATTGCTTGTTTTTCTCACCTTGCATGAATAGATGCTTCTGTGCTACAAACATCTATAGCCTAATCTTCTCTGTCCGGCCTCCGTCTTTGACTTGATCTCATTCTTCAAAACATCGTGTTACACATTCCTCATTGTAGAGAGATTCTGTTTAAAAGTGTGTTTAAAGTGCTTTAGCATTTCTGTACTGTAATGTCTGGGAAGTAAGTATGAGGAATGTTAATGTGATGGCTGTTTTTTTAAAGGATTCCCGTTTGGAAGCGGAGCAAAAGTACCGGAAGGCTATGGTGTCCAACGCACAGCTGGACAATGAGAAGACCAATCTGATATCTGAAGTGGACACTTTAAAAGACTCTTTAATGGAACTGGAAGAGATGCTTTACGAAACACGCCGTGAGCTTGAGGACAAGACTAAGGTCTGTACAGTCATAGACGTTTGCTTTGTTGATTCTTACACAATAAAAGCTTTTGCTTTGTAGAGTTTATATTTAATTTTGCAAGATTACAAGAAAACAGTAAACATGGTAATTTATGTTTAACGTCGATGATGAGAGCATAAATGCTCCATTCAAATGTACATTGAAAGAAAATACATCTAAAGTGTTTTTTATCTTTCAGGACCTTGAACGAGAGAAACATGCACACAGTATACTGCAGTTTCAGTTTAATGAATTAAAAGAGACATTGCAACAAAGCGAAGAACTGCTAACTGTGAGTGTTGTTGTATATGCTGTTTAAATTTCTCTCTCCTGAAGCTTGTTGACTTTTCAAGTGCTTGGCTTAACTGATCATCTGCCTCCTTCTGTCCTTCCTTCTGATCATCTGTGGTCCTCTTTCACACACGGTACGTCTCTATAGGAGATCCGTCAGTTACGACTCGAGCAGGACGGCTTTGTTAGAGAGATTTCTGACCTTCAGGAAACTATTGAATGGAAGAATAAAAAAATTGGGGTATGATCCCTAAATTGTTTTGTTATCCACGGTTACCAATAATTTCTTATTTTTTGATAGTTAGTTGTGTTACATCCTGCTACAGTCTGTCTGTGCTTTACCGAAGTCTTGTCGTCTTGCCTGCAGCGTTGATGTTTTCATTACTTTCACCCTCTTTTTCTTCTCTCCGCCTCATCTTTGCCAAATCCCTTCTGGTGCCGTTCAGGCTTTAGAGAGGCAAAAGGAATTTTCTGATGCCATTGGAAATGAGAGAGATGAGCTCAGAGATGAGGTCATTCAGCTCAAAGATATTTTGAAGGTATTCATCCGTGTGGTGAAAACGGCTAATGAGGGCTTATTTCTCATGAACATTTACTAACAAAGAATGAAATCCAGTAAATATAATTTGGTGTTTATTTTTTGTAGACATAATCCCTACTTAGTAGTAACTAATGTTTGAAGTATAGATCAAAAGGTTGAATTATTAGCATTCTGACTGAATTTAAGTAAATGTTGGTGCATCCCAAAATCAGTATGGACAAAATATGCTCCACCCACAGTGTGTCTAAAACCTGTTTTTAAATTTTACATTAATTTTACCCTGTCCAGAAACATGGTATTTTCCTTGGACCTGACCTTACCACCAATGGAGAAACAGGAGAAGAAGTGGGAGAAGGTCATCAGGGTTCTCAAACATCATCTGCTGAGATCCGAGAGGGAAGCAGTGTACTAGGTAAGCTGCTCTTCTAACTATCAGTCATTGCATGCTGAGATTTCTTCATCATTGCTACCTTGCATCCTTACATTCTCATCCTGTAGAACTCCAGTCTAACCAGTCTGTCTATGAGTCTGGTATAAACTGCACATTAACATCTCTCATACTTGACTGCATCCCTGCTTCCACAAAACCTGCTTTTCATATCATTTTCATATAATGAAAATTTTCATTTTCATTACTCTGTTTCTTATATGGGCAGGTGCTGTGAATGTCATGTCACATGCTTTTTATTATAGAATTTGTGTTTTTTATTAATCTCATTTGAATTGAGATGATCTATAAATTGGTGAGTTAGTAAATGGCACATCATAAAAAGAAACATTGTAAGGTTATATATGTTTCTTAAATACATATTTACAATGTTTAACATGTTTACCAAATAGCTGAAAGAACTTAATCATCCAGATGGATTTGTTTATTTTCCAGTTTGGTTAAAATAAGCCTTATGCTTCAGTCAAAACAAGATTTGGTAATGCAGAACTGGGTGCTTGACCTCAGACTGTTTTCTTTGGGACTTACTTTACACAAGATTGTTGTAGAGTTAGGAGCTTTAGATTTATCATTCCATTTCCTTTCCTCTTCTACTTCTCGCTCTAAACATCTGCAACCTACTATTTGCCATAGACACACATTTCTTTCAGTCTTAACCACTGACACCTCAATCATCTCCCAGGCACTCATCAGCTGAAGCTGTGTAAAGACCAGCACCAAAAAGATTGGGATGAGGAGGTGCAAGAGAATCAAGAGTCTTCACAGGTCCCATTGAGTTCCACAAAGGCTTCTTTAGAAACAAATGAGAATGGAGATCTTAGGGATGGAGTTAACATGGACAGTAAGGAAAGTTCTGTTGGTGAAGATGTGCTAACTGAAACAAGGCCGATGGATGAGATCAAAGCAGAGCAGCTTGTATTGGAAGATTCTGGGAATAATACTGTGGAATTAGTATGTGATGTTCACACAGATGGACCTATGAAGAAAGATCAACAAGTGACAGTGATATGTGCCAAACATAGTCAGATTGAAACGGAAACTACTTTAGAGTCAGTCCCCGTGACCACACTTGATGAGGAACCAAGTGAGGCAAAGCCGGATAATAAAAGCAAACCTGTGGAGGAACCTGTGAAATCAGCTCAAACAGAGAAACGTCCACAAACCCAAGGTGCCAGTGCTTCAAATAAAAAGAGGAAAAAGAAGAGGAAAAGCAAGCAGAAACAGAAGCAAAGTGATAAGCAGGAGAGTGAAACAAAGATAGATGACAAAAATGGAAAGGGCCCAAGTGAGGATAATAGATGCCAAAAAACAGAGAGTGATCCGGAGCGAAACCAAGAGGAGCATCTAGAGAATGATGTATCTACAGCAATGAATACAGATGTCCCAGATGCTAATAAACGAAACCCGAAATTGGACTGTGTTGAAATAAACACAAATATAAATGCTGATGATGCTAGAGAGAAATTTCAAGTAATCCCAGATGTGGTTGATTCAGCAGAATGTTCAAACCCAATCTCAAACATCGTCCCTTCAGAAGTCTGTGTCTCTAAACTCACAGAAGTTAATGATGACCAAACTGAGGATTCAACAAATCCTGCCAAAGAGATTTCTTCAGAAGAAGCTTTACTGTATATTGAGCGTTCTGATAAGCCTACGGGTGCTGTTGACAGGTGTGTGGGAACTCTTGAGGCCATCAACAGCTCTGACAACATTGAGAATTCCTTATTTGTAGACAGCAAGAAAGTGACGAGTCATTTGGATACAGTAGGAGAGGAGGCAAGGCTTCAGAATATTGAACCAGAAAAGACCACTGTCCCTTGTTATCATGATGAGTCCACTTCAAAATGTTTAACAGAGTCTGTTCATCCTTTTACCTCTGTGAGAGAGAAGGTAGAGGATGAAGGTGAAAAGGTAATCCAGGAACAACCAATAGTGCTCATTAATCAAGAAGTGGAACGCCATCTACAAAACTGTATTGAAGAGTACCAGGAAGAGGATAGGACACAGCAAGATGAAGTACAAGGAGCTGTAATGCCTAGTGAAGAAGTGGTTAATGGTGACAATAATGTAGGCATTGCTGTAACTGAATCCCAAATTCAACCTAATTTAGAAAAGGGGGAAGGGGATGAGGAGGAGAGATCACTCCATGGTCAGGTTCTACCTGAGGATCATTGTACTGGAAAGGATGAAGTTAATCAGGAATCACTAGAATTACAAGCCTCTGACCATGAATCCAAGCTAGATAAAGATGAGGATGGGAAGGAAGAATCATTTCAAGGACAGGCTTTGCTTGATACACAACTGCCTAGAAAGGATGAAGATATTCAGGCGGAAAAATGTGAGGAGGATGAGAAGGAAGGATCATTCCAAGATCAGGATATGCTTGATACAGAACTGCCTCCAGAATATAAAGATATCCATGTGGAAAAGGGTGAGGAGTATGAGAA
>JAZGTI010019467.1:0-11077 GCA_036877585.1 Botia kubotai | reverse complement strand
AAAACAACATGAGGGTGAGTATTTTGGGGTGTACTGTTCTTATAACAGTGTGTGTCACTATTAGATCTTTTTGTTCAGCCACTGTACTTCACGATTAGATTGATTAAAAACTGCACTGCTTTATTCTAAGACACACATATTTTTGATTATATAATAATCGTCTTGAGCAGTTGAGTCCATGCTGTACACAGGCTGCTAACAGCTCACTTCACTACACCTTCATCGATACAAAGAAACGCAAATTCTTTGGTCCTAATGACAGCGAGGCAGCGACACAAACGTGACACACTGGCTGTACCACAGATAGATTTATTTTCTGTCTGATCTATAGCTGCTTGAGGTCCAAGTGTTTATCTGATCTATACAGAGCGCTCAGCCATCGTGCATTACAGAACATCCATTATTCCTCGGCTAGTCCCGGAAGGCTACCAGGACAAGGGGGTGCGTTGCTGCCTCGGACCTTCGGAGTTCTCCTTTTAATAAGCCTATCTGATCCACAATGTTTGGAACCTAATACTGTCTCTAATTGGAGCGAATGGAAGGGGTGGAAAATGCCATCAGCAGCTTAAATGAGCTTTAATTACAGCTGATATCCAGAAATAGCCAATCTGTCAATCTCCACACGTGCCTCTGTCAGGTGAAAGCATGGGGAGATGAAGGAGATTGGGGGCAAAAAGGCTGGATGTAAATAGTGATTCATTAATTATATCTGCCCACAAGTGTACCGCTGAGAACCAGCAAGACAGGCAGGAAGAAGAGGAGAACCAAATATTACAATGCTTTTAAAACTGTATTGTCGCAGCCTGCAGGGTTTGGACTGTGGAGCGCTGCTGCCCTCTCTAGGTCATTTTTTGTATAGTCGTTAACGTCGTATGTTTTCAGTTGGCACTATTGTGTGGACGGGCACTAGAACTGAGAATAATTGACCATCCAGTATTTTTTATTTTTTTGCAGCCTTCCTTTTGAAAGTGTTTGTCATTTTCAAATGAACGATTCAGCCATGAACTTAACTCACAAAGCACCGAGAGGAACCATAATATAATATATTTATTACAGTTTTTGATTGTGATTCGATTACATCACGCGCAGTGCTCATGTATACGGGCTGTTGATACGTTTCAAGTGTAATACGACTTCTCTGAGAGACGGATTACTTTTAGGTCGCGCAATTCCTCGCAGACTATTAAACACATTTTTTTTACGTTGAAATCACCGAGCACAGATCATCATGAGCTTAACAACCTCAGATCTCACGGTCTGTCTGTCTTAAAATGTGTTATGTGAAAAACGACTTTCTTCATAAAGAAAATGAACGGAATTTTTTCATGTCCAAAACTCTCACTGATCCACCGAAAAAACAGCGCATCAAGGAACAGCAGATAAAAGCAAACTGATACTTCTCTTCTTCACCATCACATCCAGAATGCACACAAATCCACCGAGAGCGTATTACGTGTGGCGTTCACAGCAGGCCAAACTCATCTCCAGAATCTTAATTCTACAAGGTATCATGCGTCTTTGAGACGCTCGTATTTCCCCGTCTGCAACAGTACGAGAACTGTTTTAATAAGTGTAGCATGATGTCACCGCGTTTTTCGAGTGTGCATAAATGAATAGATAAACGAACAAGTTTATGCACATATTCGATCAAAACGCGCGCCCGTGAACGAACTGAGGGGGGGTTATGACAAGCACATGTTTTGCATGCACTTACGAGACACAAAAGCCCCAAGGTGTTTTTTAAAAGCGCTGCTGTGTTTTTCCCCCTCGTAGTTTCATATGCATTTGCTTGGCCCAAAGCAAGAGCAGCACAGAGAGTTAATGAAGCTTGTCATCTGGAAACATTAAAATCATCTAACCTGGACCTCGCTGTAAGAGCAACTGTACGCTTGTATATTAACCAGCCCCCGTTGTGCAAATCAAAATAAGTTCAGCTCTCTAGTGAGACTTTTGATGTAAACGCACTCTGAACCACATGTGCCCACAGGAACAAACATCACAAATGTTTGACCGCAATGAGATTAGACAAAAGCAAATAGACAGTCCTGCTTCCAGGTCTAAATATTAATCTCACAATGTCTAAAAGTGCAGCCAAGCACCAGATATGTACTAAAAAAGTGAAAGATTTCAATTTAAACTCTACCACTGTGTCCTCTATAATATCTGCATTCATTTTACAGCTCTATACTGTAAGTCCGCAATTTATGTGGCGTTTACATGTTTTTTTACTTTTCCTTAGAAGAAACATCTGCGACAAACAAGTGAGAACTACAAGTGAGAACTCCAATAAAACTGAGCATTGAGCTATGAGAAAGCAAACTGAACCAAAAGAAACCCCAAAACATTCTCAGCAGGTGAATCAGCCACGAGCTACGTCACAAATTTGGACACTGACGCACAGGAAGAAAGACTGAAAGGCACATGAGAGTAACAGCATGTCATCTTCAGCGACTAGCAATGAATTACACTGCATGCGGTCTGCAGAGGCACGGGCTGCTCTATCATAATATCACAACAGCGTGAATCCTTGATGGTTGAAAGCGAGGGGTTTGGGGCTTGAATGTTTTTCATAGATTTGAATTGGGGAAGCTTTTCTGCGGAAGAAAACATTTTCTCATCATGCTTGTCTAGGATGTTGACAAGATATAATAATGTGTGACGGGATGCTGCCGCTCTAAATTCCATTATCCTCCTGGGAAAGGTGCAAATGTCAGGGAGAAGAAAAATTTAGATCGTTTGCCGCAGTCGTGACAAATGTTTTCACCCCTGGAGACGACTTCTCCAGAGACAATGCTGACGCACTCGAAAGGATGAACCAAGAGAGGTGAGGAAAACGACTACAGTTATCGAACAGGTCAAGACCTTGCACAAGCAACAAACTGTAAGTGGATCCTATCTCAGTGCAGTCATTACAAATCCCACGTTCTGTTTACACAAGTGGTTCAACTTCCACTTCTGACAAAGAGAAAAATAAGAGGTCTTGGTGACATAACAGGATTAAAAAAAAATAGTTTTGGAAGCAGCAAGTTTTACCTGTTATGCCGACACCCCATAAAAAAAAAATAGTAGGTACAGCAATTTGACCAATTGCTGTACCTTTTGAAAGAAGACACTTGGGTCCTGTCTGTCAAAATTCAGAATTAAGTAAAATAAATAAAATTAAGTTAAATAAGTAAACAATGTTATAGATTCCAGTACAGTGGAACTGGAATACTTTGCACAAAATATTTTCGGTTTCATAAAAAAACTAAACATGCCCCATAGCAACCCATAAAAACAGTGAACTCAAAGCCACGGGACTAACAAAGTTCTTTAATTTATACAAATTATTGTATTACTGTTAATTGGGCATTTATTTCATAAAAGCGTGCTCGAATACCACAGCTAAACGCTTTGACTTTTGCAATGATATACAGTACGTACAACAGAATATATAGTAAATGTATAAATTGGTAAACAAAAGAATGCTGAGCCTGTGCAGGTGGATCGGTCGACTTAACAGGTGAATGCAAGCACATACATAAAAGCATGCTGTGTTTTTGCACTGGAAAATAGGAAACTTCACATTGCCTACATTAAGATTTCAGGTTTAAGAGCTTATTTTCTATTAAAAACACATTGTGGCCCAATTAGAAGAGTAGCATAATCCCAAATCACCCCCAAACCGGCTTCAATGATAACTGTTTGTGGTTCTCTGTAATCCCAACTGCTCTACGGAGAGAGACCACCCACTGTCTCCCCTGACCAGCCAATCAAAGAAGACATCCCTCTTTTGTCAGGCAATTTCCTTTGGGATGTTGAAACCGTCCCTGTCTGATTAAAGAACAAAAGGAAATGGTGAATTATTTTTAGATGTGGAACGGGTTCCCACAGAAATGAGTTTAATCAATTGTAATTAATTCTCCTGGTTTTGGGCAGTGGAGCCTGACAAGCAGGAGAAGGGGCTGAAGATATCGAACGCCATTGAAAACCCATTAATGCCTAATAAGAGAGGGGAAGTGGAAAAACTACACTGCGATATGAAAGGGTACAAATGTGTGAATCTAAATTTACTCCTCCTCTTTTGACAGATCTGGAACTGGAAGTCTCACTCAAGAATGATTGTTAGAGATGAGAAAGAGTTGATAGACTAATGCGATGAGCACTCGGCTGGGCCTCTGTCTTTGGTTTGCTCCCATTCTGTCAGTCTGTCCACTGCCTAGGAAACTCCGGACAGCCCAGTTTCACCTAATTATCAAACATTTATTCTGTCTTTCAGGCTGAACAAAGAGGAAATTGGTCCTTGCAGTACACACACCACCCTCAAAGCCACGATGACCTTACCTTCGCCTTGCGTTCCCTTAGTTCGTTTTGTTTTTAAGCGAGAGCGACGCGCGCAGACAACAGCACTTCAGAATTAATTAGGTACGTTTTAAGATGCTAATCAGATTCCATAAGAAGTGCCTCTAATAACTCTGGGCTTACAGCAACGTTTTATAAACAGTCCAATGAAAGGAAATTACAGCTAAAGGCGGTCGCGAGGTGCTGCATACCAACTTGAGAGCATTGGCAAGTCAAAACAAAGTCCTCTAAAGCTCTCGTCTAAGCTACTTCTAGCTAACAGGCCCTGAATGTGTTTAGATATAATGGCAAGTATACACAGGGCCTTCATGGACGATCTGTGTGGGGGCAGCGGGATTTCTCTTCGTGTCTACTGTAATGTCTACTGTAAATACACTGTCTGTAAAGTTTGCAAAACGTGTTGCTGTGGCTCCTGACTGGGACAGTACAGACACACTTGATGTATTGCACTCTAACTACCCTATGGAGTGTATTTCAGTACATCTAAAGGTACAGCTGGTCTGCCTTATAAAGGTACTGCCCCAGTATATAGCTCAAGGTATACACTTTGCACATATTTATGTCATAAGTGCTTTACAGTGCGACATGCATAATAACGAATGAGCTTTGAAATATTCAGGCTTAGCATTAGACATAAAGGTCTGAATACACACATATTCAGCACAGATTTAATATGCTATTTAGGAGCTGTAGCATCATCTGTAGCATCATCAGTTGTAGCATCAACTGCTGACAGCATCTTTAAAACAAGACACTGATTAAAAACAAGTCATTTCAATCATGCATATGCGAAACACGAGTCAATACATTGTACAAAAAGTGTCCAACAACCCTGCAATCCTACTCTGTACCCGACATCATTCCCAAAAACCTCCGAGGTGCGAGATTTGTCGCATTCATTTAATGCAGTAAACAAATGTTTTGCTGCTGCTTTATCAGTCTGGCCATCGTAACGCGCTTAAACTCAGAGTTTATTAACTGTGTGCCGTGAGCTACAGGTGTCGTAACGCTGCCGTGGTTGTTCAGTATGAGTATTTTCACACAGCACAAGATCATTTAAATATGACGCTGTAAACATTAAAATGCAAAAAATTAAGATATTACCCGCTTCTCGTCTGAGGTAAAATCCCGCCCGTTTTCTAAATGGCGTCTCTCACATTTCAGATAGGACGTAATATTACAAAAGTGCAATGTTTAAGCTTCTAAAATGTTGATGTATATTTATCTTAAAACTGTTTCGTGTGACCTAAACAACAAAAAACCGTGTTTATTCTGACATTAACGTAAGGATGTACGTCGTGACGCAATTAAGAAACTCTTAACATTTCAGAAATAACAGATAGATAGATAGATAGATAGATAGATAGATAGATAGATAGATAGATAGATAGATAGATAGATAGATACGAAACTTGCCCCTTAAATGTATGTTGAGCGCCATCTGGTGGTGGGAGAGGGGGGTTTCTAACTCCGCAGCCAAAGGACAGACATGCCAAGTCACGGAAGGTCTGGGCCAATTTAATACACTATTAAAAGATTCTATACTTGGTAAAGGGTATATCCTGCAGACGCTAATTAAAATCTCCTCTTTATAATCCTTTGACATGCGCATGAATCACCGGAATTAACGGGTATTGCTCGGGTCTTTCTACAATAATTGGCACAGCTGATCAGTATAGCACAAACGGGTATTAAATCACCACAAAGCTCTCTCTTAATGACAGATTAATTCAATCCTTCTACTCGTCTCACTCATCTACATCTCTGAGGTCACCGGTTCTCATAAATCAAAACCTGCCCTCGGTTTCTGTTGCGCTCTGTGACTGCGTCAGCTTAATTTCGCTCTTATTTCATGCATAAAGAACAGGTTTCTTCTATCTGATAAAGCTCATCTCACCTTATGCCTGGCAGGATCACGTGATTTATGACACATTTAATGAACAAGCAACTGAGGGATTTACTGCCCAATAAACGTTTGATTAAAGTGCATTACACCTGCAAGTGTGAGTGTTTTGGCTATGAAATGAATCAGCTTGACATATTTTAAAGAAAACCCCACGTGAATACTTAAAAATCTGCAGTACGTCTCACACGTAATATTTCTTGTAGAAAAGATTTGCTTTATTTCCGTTACACTTAAAGAGTCTTTATTGTTTGTCAGATGATAGCTTAATAGTTTAACTTTGATAGCGGCGCAATTTTAACAACCGAAAACGCCACAGTTTAATGAGTACGATCATGTTGGATCATTCTGAAACACAAGTAAGGGTTCGAGGCTGTATTTCTTGCTAACGTTGCCTTTGACTCGCTCACAGGGAATTGGCAAGGCACAATTCTATTCCTCAAAATGTTTTGGGTTTAAAAGTGCCTTCAAACACAGCTTTTATAGCGAAGTAAAAAACAAGTAGGTCAGTGTAAGTAGTTTTCAGTTGTAAGCAGTCTTGTGTTAAATATTGCATATAGACACGGAATGTTACTTAAACACAGATCACACAACCGTGTGAAAAACAGGTTATTACGATCACAACTGAAGTCCACAAAAGAGAAAAATGACAATACAAAGTACAGTGAAAAATTACATTTACAAAAGATTAAAATCACGTGGTTATTGTTATTGCTATTTTAATTAGCACAGTATAAATACTTTCCCCTAGGGTTATGTAATATAGATTGATTGATTGATTGATTTCTTTACTGATCACTGACCACAAACATAGTGTACATCTAAATTAAATTCAATATTTACTTCAAGTGCTTAATTTAAAAACATATTAATTACATATATACACATATATATATATATACTACTACGTTTTTCCATTTGACAGAAACGTATATAATGCATAGCGGAATGCTTTTATTTTGAAATTTAAGCGTTTATTATGAAAAATTCAGACGCCCTTCCAGGTGACGTCATGGCTCGTCATTGTCGTCGAGTTGTTTTTCCGCGAGTGCGCGTGGACAGATTGCGGGGCACGGCGTGACAGGCTGGGCTGAAAAGACTTTATTATGCCTAGCTGAAGTTACGAAACGCATTGAGAACAGGTTTTATTCGTGTGTGTTGCTGCATCTACAGCGAAAGTGAGTTAGAATGCTTAAATCTTAAAATCGTGTTTATATAAAAAGAGCTAAAGTGTCTTGTGTTATGTTGTGTTGTGTTTACAGTTAACTCATCTGTTTTCCAATAGCATGTCAAGCGCTACAGCAGCTGGAGCTGATGCGAGATCAGTGTTCTCCGACCCTCAACATTCCCAAAAGCTTCTAAGGGCCCTTCAGTCGTTCAGACAAGATAATAGTTTTCAAGATGCGGTTCTGGTTTTGGAAGGTGAAGAGATACCTGTTCAGAAAAACGTGCTGGCCGCTGCTAGTCCCTACATAAGGTATGAGAATAAACGGTGGCATTAGAATATCTTTTGCATGTTTTTAAGGAGTGATGAGAAGATCAGCTCATGATCACGCAGAGCTGATGTGTTTGCTCAGACTTGTAACAGACCCTTGAGCAATGTGTCGTGTGGGTGTGCCAGTAGCCCCACCTCGTCTGCTGGTTTGGGTTAGTTCACTTATTTAACAGCGTGACCTACTTACCGACTCTCCCAACTAACTTTTAACAATGTTGAAAAGAGCTAATCTGTTTAAATGAGTTCCCCCCAGTTTAAAAATGATGTCATTGCAGATGTGTGTGACTTTTATCCCTGGAACATGTTGGTCATCTGTTGCCCCAACGACTTGTGGAGGGAAATCCAAAATATTTGCAAAAGTTTCTGTAAATAAATACTTTGAAATGAAAGAAATAAAGAAATGCAAGTCTCCTAAAGAACATTCTTATGTAACAAAGCCTGCCCACCAAAAACATCAAGAGAAATGATTCCTGTTTACGTCTTTATCATTTTTATCAGAGTTATAAGTAATACGATTTTTAAACAGTCCTTCTATTAAACGCAGAGTAATTGTGGTTTAAACATGTTTCCAGGACCAAATTAAATTACAACCCACCAAAGGAAGATGGATCTGTTTACAAAATCGAGTTGCAGGGGATCTCAGTCTCCACCATAAGGCAGATATTGGACTACATATTCAGTGGGGAGGTGATTTTATTTATTCACAAATACGACATGTATTCATAAACTGTGTTTATATTTCAGTTTGCATATATGTTTACGTATCTGCAATGAGGCTTGCATCAAATTCAAGGTACACATTGTATCAGCTAACACATTCCCTGGTATTCAAACCCATGATGTTGGCATGGCTAGCTCAACACGCTGCTGCTTGAGCTACTGACATTTCTTACAAACGTTTTCCTGTTTGACTGACTTTCCAGAAGGCCATATAAGATTCCTCACTTTGTTGTTCTGATGTTTAGATCACCCTGAGTGAAGACACCATCCAGGATGTGGTCCAAGCTGCTGATCTTCTGCTCCTCACGGATCTGAAGTCTCTGTGCTCTCAGTTCCTGGAGAGCTGCATCACCGCAGAAAACTGCATCGGCATCCGGGTCTTTTCCCTGCATTACTGCTTGCACCATGTCTACCACGTGGCCACGGAGTTCCTGCAGACGCATTTCCGAGACGTGGCCAACACAGAGGAGTTCCGGGAGCAGCCACCTGACCGTTTGTGTGAGCTGCTGTCCATGGAGAAGCTTAACATTGGGAATGAAAGACACGCGCTGGAAGCTGTGGTGCGCTGGATCGGACACGACATTGAAGCGCGGCGAGTGAGTGAGATGGATGTTCAGTATGTGTGGGGCAACAGAGACTAAAAATCCACACCTTAAAGTTATAGCACCAACATATTGTTTTAGAAATGCAACGTTTTGACCTTACGGGACCTTTCTGCCTGGCCTGATGTAGTTAGTCATTAATTACTTTTATGTTACAGGTGGTATAAAAACAGATGAATCTATATAAACATATAAACCTGTATCTGTAACCTGTTTTGAATTTGCATACGTTTTTTACACATTTACAAGGGAAATGAGGCTTTAAACCTCCTAGAAACGGTTTATTGATACTGCTTGGCAGATAATGTCTTCTGCGCACAGTATTAGATTAATCAGGTTGATACTGTTTTTATCATCAAGTGATACTCATGTAGTCACAGGTATCACACTCATGTCAGACTCATGGTTGGTTCTGGTTCTGCTGTACCTTCACTCAGGTCCATATGAAGGAGGTGATGTCTGCCGTGTGGGTTCAAGGCCTCGACCGGACGTACCTCCAGGAACAGATGCTGGGTGACTCCCTGATGAGGGAGGTGATAGGGAACTGTTGTATTGAGACCCTGAGAGGAGCAGAACAGCAGGGAGAGGCGCTGCTCGCTGCCTTCAAACCCCGCGGATACTCCGAGTGTATCGTCACAGTGGGGGGTGAGGAGAGGAAGTGAGTATACGCCTGCGTAAATAAGCGACTGGATTTTGTGAGATTTAGGTTAATAATAAAATTGATTAAAGCTGCAATCTTAACGTTTTTTGGTTAAAAAGGAACAAAAAGCAGTTGCTTTTTAGACTTACTTAGATTTACAACAGTAGGTTTCTGACTTGCGTGGATGTTACATTGGTAAACAGAGAGAAGACCAGGCCACTGTATTGCATGTGTGGGTGCTGAGGATGGTGGAGCGTTTGTAGCTTGTTTTTACATTCGTTTCTTCGATATTACATTTGTCATCTACGTAATAAAGTAACTAAAGTAACTTGCAATTGTATGGTTCAAACAGAGATGGCGATAGAGAGGCAAAAGTTACAGGTTGCAGCTTAAAACATGTAATCCAGAGTACATGTTTGGGGAGAGTAAACATGTTTTTGTTTGTATTCACTCTCTAATTCAGCTCTCGGAGACCTACGGCGGCAGCGCGCTGTATGTGTCCTCTGTACGACCGGAGCAGGCAGCTGTGGATCGAGCTGCAGCCGATGAAGGAGAAGCGCATTGGGCACGGGGTTGTGTCTGCAGGTGGGTACTAACTCACCAACTGAGTTCATTGTTATATTTTCAAATATGAAAGATGTCAAAGATTACAGATCACATTCATGTCATGATATGATTTTATTTGTCTGTATATATTTAGGGTATGTTTAAACGACAACAGTGTACTAAAAACGGAAGGGTTCCTTTGCATTTTCGTTATCAACGTTATTAAAGCGATCCCCGTTCATACGCATCTGCAAAAAATGATTGAAACAGGGTTAGGTTATATTGTTTATAACTAGCTGTGGGTAAAAACAATAGGAGTCTGTGGAATGTCCTCATTTAGATGGATAAGAAAATGTGTGTGTGCGTGTGTGTGTGTGCGTGTGTGTGTGCGTGCGTGTGTGCGTGCGTGTGGGGGGGAGGTGTGTGTGTGCGTACGTATCTTTTGAAGTTGAACTGTTGTCATTCATTCATCATTGGGCCGGGTCATCGGCTTCTGTGCAAATAAAGGGAGTGTGGAGAATGTCACGCATATGCTGTATATTTAGATCTTTTTTTGTACCGTTCACATTAGACCAAATGTATTTTTGTTTTGAATGAAGTTACTGCAGCGTTTGTATTAATCACGGGTTTCCCCTGTGATTGCGCCACACTAGAAATAAACAGCCAGACACGCTTCTGATGCATGAAAACTGCATATAAATGTTACAGATAATCACTGATTTGCAATAAAAGTGGCTACAGAGAGGTGAAGCTGGAGTCTGGCAGTGCTGTACATTTTACACTGTAAATGTACAGCACACTGTATAAACATGTACACTGTATAAACATGT
>JAZGTI010019466.1:0-11078 GCA_036877585.1 Botia kubotai | reverse complement strand
AGTGTAAAGATGGCACAGATCTTACAAAACAACACAAGAAACTCTTTATTCATGTACCATTTTATTGGACTTATGTAGAAATACTTAAAAAATGAAGTAGCACCATTACTTCAGTTTTATCATGTAGAACTTTAAATGTCAGAAAAATAAAACTCTTGATACATTTCTCAAATCTTGTTTCAGCAAATATAATATTAGTATATGACCATGAGGTTACAGGCCTTTTATCATAAAATAAAATATACTTTGTTTTTAAACTTTGATCAATAAAATACATAAACGCTCAAGTAACTTCACCTACATATACATAAACAAGTGGTAAACAAATGTATTAAAATAGAAGTCCTAAACCTATAGGGGTGCAACAGAACTCTGCGATACCCACTGGAATCTGATTCATACAAATTTTTAGAAAGCTTAAACAGTTCCTTTTTGGCCGAATGTACTAAGTTTTATACATTTCAACATTTTGTAATAATATAGAATACAATAGGCTTTTTATTACTGAATAAAAAATATGCTGGGTGAAACAGATTCAAAAAATGTTTTTTGCTGACCATAGAAACCCTCCATCCCAACAGAATACTGTTTAATGCAAATACACATTGTGTGGTCCTAACTGCCATCCATATTTCAAGTGATATTAAAATAATACAGTGTTCATTGCCATAAGGCCATACTAAAAAATTAAAAGATATTTGAACCCAGCTACAAAAGAAGTTCACTGAACTTAAATTAAAATATTTGTAAACATCTTTGCAATACGAAATATAATCTTTCAAGTCAAAAAAGAATAAAATACTTCAGTCTGGATTAATGTCATGAATATTTTGTGTTTATCTATACATATATATGTAGGATATGTTGCTGTTCTCTCCCCCAAATAAATTCGTCACCATGAGTCTTTTTCCTGCCAGAATAAAAGCAGTCAGATTTCAGAAGTTCATGGTTTGCTAGCAGAACATTCAATCGGCAAAATCAAAAGACTGACTAAGGTACCTCAGGCCCGGAACGCTGCCCTTTCCCAAACTTCATTTCTGTTTCTGTACGATTTACTAAAACTATTGATTACTAGACTTTAATATTTAAAACATGCATTAGATGTTGAAAATATTTGTCCCGAGCTGCAGTACAGTATAAACATGGAATGTCCCTTTTTGGATACTTCAGCTCTTCATACACTACCGTTCAAAAGTTTTGAAACATTTATACTTCATTCATGTTTTTTACACATTCTAGAATAATACTAAACTCATCAAAACTATAAAATAACACAAATGTAATTTGGGGAATGATGTTGTAACCAAAGAAAATTCAAAATTATTTAAGATATATTTTGGCATCTTCAATTGTCACCAATTGCCCACAACAAAATGTTTTTGCCATTTTATCACTCAGTTTCTTGAGCCGTCACCAAGAGATGCTTTTTAAACAATACTGAAGAAGTTCTAACCTATTCCAGGCTCTAATTGGCTGATTTTACTAGATTATTTGGTCTAAATCATTGATTTCAATTTTTTTTATTGTTATTTTCTAATGACAGATATTAATATGTCTGCACTTTGTCTGCACTTAATTTTAAACACTTACACAAATGTCTTCAGATTAAGCATTTTAAGTGTTTCAAAAGTTTTGAACGGTAAACAATACATATATATATGTACACACATAATAAGACGATATTAGGATTTCGTAAAGCCTTAAGAGGACTTTGTTTGCTCATTCTGTCTGTTGCTATTGTAGTCAAGGGCAACGTCTTCACGTTTTAGGAAAATATACGTATAGCCTGAGTAACTGCAGCATGGCAGATGGGGCATTTGGGCTCGTTTCTCTCGCAGATGCGATTGGCACACTCCATGCAAAACAGGTTGTGGCCACAGGGCACCAGGGCCGCGATCACCTCGCTTTCAAAGCACACCGAACAGTCCCGGCTGCCCTTGCGGCTTGTCCCAGATGAGGAGGAAGAGGAGGATGAAGAGGACGAAGAGATGAACGAGTCAGAGGGCACACCCGCATGATGAGATTCTGAAAGGGCCATCATGCCATTAGACAGTCCATTAGGGGAGTAGCCAGGAAAGCTGAGGGTGTCCTCGCCCGGATCACTGCGCACCCGCCGGGCCAGCGGGTGCTCTGTGACGCTGTTAGCTTGGTGCAATGGCGGGGACAACCTGGGTGGAGTTATGCATCCCACCCCATTGGCCCTCCGCTGGCTGGCCATCAGGCCGTTGGCATTAGTGGAAGCATTGGTGGAGAAAATGGCTGAAGAGGTGGTGGTGCTGTTAGCGGTGCTCATGCCAGACTCGTACTGCGACCACGTCAGGCCTGGCGGCGCAGGGGTGGAGTCAAACCCTGCCGAGGGCTCAAAGGTCAGATCAGTGCAATCAGGCGAGATCACTTCACTGCTGTACTCAAATCCATTGACGTTGCCATTCATGTTGATGTTGTTATTGTTGTTGTTGCCATTGCTGGAGGCAGTGTAGCTGAGGGCGGGGCTGGGTGGACTGTAGTCGGCCAGCCGAGAGCTGCTGTTGTTGCCAAAGTAAGAATCAGTGGAGGCGCTGCCCAGAGAGCTGGAGCTGTCATTGCGGTAGCTGGAGAAAGGCTTGCGGGTGGAGGTGGATGTGATGTTGGGCTTACACCACTGACTGACGTTCCCATGCAGGTCAAAACCCACATCTGTGCCGTTGGCGTGGAAGTCGTTCTCATTGGTAAATTCAATGAGGCCACCCGTGCGCATGGCAATGTGTGCTTCTATCTCCTCTCGAGCGCGGTCCACGTTCTCGGGCATCCCCGTTACCTCAAACACAGGCTCTTTGTCCCGGTTGGGTGTGACTATGTAGGTGTGCGTCTGCTGCTGGATCCGCTTGATGGTGGCACCTTTGGGTCCGACCACCAGACCCACCACCCGATAGGGTACTCGCACCTGAATGGTGGTCTGACCAGGCAAATTGGGAGGACCGGGTACTGTGGCACTCCCGTTTGGGCTGCTGTTTTTGTTCCGTGAGGCTCTGATCATGGAGAAGTGCTCAGCAGCTGAGATAATTTCCCTCCTAGCCATGGCTACATCCTCTCGCCTGCCTGTCACAACAAAGACAGGCTCCTCCCCCCGCACCGGAGTTTTGATATATGTGTTCGTCTTTGCTCTTAAGGCTTTAATTTTGCAACCTAAAATCGGAAAAAAAATAAATAAATCAAACATATACAGACCCCTGAAATCTGATGCAAAAACATTCCACTGAGATGCTGGCATGTGTTCACCTACAAGCAAATGGATGCTGTCAAGACAAGTGCAAAGCACATAGTCTGGAGACAACAATTCACCTCTTTTTTTTGGTGGCGCATAAATTCAAACCACATGCTTGGCTACTTGACACACAGGGTCAAAAATAGCACAGGGAGAAAAAAACAAGCTGAATTTAGGATTTTCCATAGCTTTGCAAAATAAGATTTTGACCCAATAAAACACTGTCAACAACTTGACTTGAACAATTATGTGTCTCAATACAACATATTCAATTTTCTTTAAGAACACTTCAAGTGTTTTCTTCAAGATCTAGATAATAATAATAACAGTCCGATAATAACACAGACTGTTTCCAGCTTAACAAGTATATTCCCAACATACAGGGGCGAGGGAATGTAAACAAAGCCCGTGGAGACAAAGAACCAAGCAGTGCGTAAGGAAACAGCCCTTACTCAGAGATAAACAGAAGGGTCGTGTATAAATCATATGATGGCGATGAAGAGAAGCGAGGAGACGTGTGATCACAGGGCTGTAACTACTCTCTTGCGTTTGTTTTGTCGGACACAAGGAGGGCAGTGCAGCTGAAAATAGACTAACCTACATTACGTTGCCTGTATAATATCCATGCATCACTTATATGACTGTATTATTTATAGCAACATAACACATTATGACACCATGTATATATGCATTTCGTGTACTTTTAAATTAAAGCGGATTACCTTGCCTGCCGACAATTTCAGCCACATGCTCGGAGCTGGGAACGGGGACGCATTCGGTCATGTTAATGCTCTTTTTCCTGGGCTCGTTGTCGTACAGGGAATTTTCATCGTTATCCAGTCCAAGCAGGGAGAGCTGGTCCAGCGCGATCTGTAGGGCTCTTTGGTCGTCCAGGGCGTCCCCCTGCCCGCCACTGTTCCGCTCCATGTCGGCGAACAGCGAACTAGGCATCTTGGAGAGGTCTGGAAACAAAGAGGGGAAACTACAGGAGGAGGGTGGGACTGAGCTGGGACGGGTCGGTTTTAAAGCGCCCACTGGTGCCAAATAGTAAAAAAAAAAAGAAATCAGTGCAATCCCGGACGGACGGAATGAGCGTTTTTCCCGGAGACAGGAGTTATTGGAATGCCGATATTCCCTTCCAGTGCGCACCGCTCCCGTACAGCGCACGCACCCCGTTCTCTTCCGTTTGCAGTCTGACTCGTCGCTGCCAGACACGGCACTACCGGGGAGTATTTGCGCATGACGTCACCCACGGCCGGTCGGCTGGCTTCCGATTTGCATACTGTGCGCTGATTGGACGAAACCTTGATGGAGGGGAGGTGACCGAGTCCAGGCGAAACTCGGCGCGCCCCGCCCTTTCCTTTATATGGACTCATTAAAAAGCAACATGACACATTTTATATGAACTCACTGTCTCTTCTTGCTTCATTTCAATGAATGAGAACGTGTGAGCCATGCATTTATATACACGTGTTGATTTAAGTACCTGTGTGTGTTTTTCGGTGCAGTACATGTTTATTGTTCAGTGTGCACACTGCGTGTTTTCATGGGCTCCGTGCTGATGGTTTGACACATTGAATTTACACACTGATTTACATGTGGGATTATATTTGCCGTTGTGAGATTAAAAGCCCTCCGCACACCACTTTAAGAACAGGAATGTCTGTTTTTAAACACTTGTAAAATCTACATTGTATTCATGTACATCACATATATGTGTGTGTCGTGTACATCAAACATCTCTTCTCATTAAGTCATGTTTATACTTTGATCAACAGCAGCATTTCAGGTCATTACAGACGTTTGTCTAAACAAACAATAAACAGATTGTTATTATATAGCCTTATGTTTTATGTTGCTCTGATCGATGCTAAAACACAAAGCATATTTTATAATCATCTATTTGTAATTGTAATTCCCGGACATTTTGTATAATTACCTACACAAATATTTAGGTCATGATTTTGTCCTCATTAAGTATGTAGATTACTCTTCAACAGTGCTGTGGGCCGGCACACTATCATAAAGAACATGATGGAAATGCTTATTGGTGATCCACCAATGGATCCAACACATCTAAAGGCAAATGTGCTTTTGTGGCCCAAGCGGGACTATGGGGTTTCTTTTTACACAAAGAAAAGTCCCCCTTTGTTCCACGAGTACAAGCTAGCTCACAATCCGAGCTCAAAAGCTGAGTTTAGAAACATGTGGAGAAACATACAGTAGGCAGAAGTGGGGATTAATTTCTATGCTGTTTAGCTACAAAAGCTTAGAGCAAGTCACTTTGATTTGTGATTTGCAAAGTTAAACATTCTGCTTTTAATTATACAAAATGATGTGCTGACAACAAGTACAAGCTGTGGGGACTTTCCATAGACATAATGACTGTTATACTGTACAAACTATATATTCTATCCCCTAAACCCAACCCTCCCAGAAAACATTTTAGCAGTTTCACATTTTTAAAAAAGCATCATTTAGTTTGTTTATTCATCGGTTTCCCTCATGCTGACCCTCCCAATGCACACATGACCTGACCTCTGCTGCCCAGACAGAGTGACAGATGGAAGATCATTGTCAGCACACAACTTTAACAAGCATATCTGTTACCTGTTAGACTCTTTCTAAGAGGGCCTGCACGTTTTATCACATCCTGACAAATAAAGATACTTATTAAACAAAATATGTGCTTGTTCCTCTCTGTATTTATGAAATATGCTCAATTAAAATTCAGGCACTTCAATATGAACTCATGTACACACACGTTTACTTATAATTGTTCTGATATCACATTCCTCCAGAACTCAAACTGTCATCAAGCCACGGCACTCACATCAGTATTTCTCCTCAGAATTTAAAGAGAAACATCTGAAACATATTTCATGAACCCTAATCTTACGACACCCTTAAGTCTCCTGACAAATGAGAGCTATACACCCTCCTATCTCACATCTGCCACAATTATGATTTCCCGGTTGTCAGTGACTGAAGTACAGCTCATTTCCTTTCGACCAGCACCTTAATGAAACAGGTCTTATATTTGTTTATCTGTCTCACTAAGTGCAATTAAGGTTACAGTACTTGGTCAAGGAAGGGTAATCTTGGGCCAGCACAAACATATACAGTGGAGACAAGCTAGGTCATGCACACAAGCTGGTGACATCCCTTCTGTTCTGCATGTCCACCTTCGGCAACAAGACGAGGTCACTTTAGCGCATGCGATGTTAGCTGTTTTGCATTAAGAGTTAACCAGCTCACTAACTGTGATTACTCGGCTGCTGTTTAATGAGAGGAAGAGAGGCTTAGCTTGGCATGACCCAGACAGTGCAGCAAGGCTGTAAGCTACCTTATAAGCTAGCTACTAGCCGTCTGGGTGGAAAAAAGAGATGACCAAAGGGAGGGAAGTGGGTAGAAATGAGAAGAGAGATCACAGAAAACACTCTAGATGACAGACTGTGGGATCATTTATTCAATGAGGTTTTTTGTATGTGTGCATTTGTTTGCATTGTGGGAAAGCATGTACTGCATTTGTGCGCTTGATTCATGAACAAAGGCAAACATGCTTGTGATAAAAACAGATTGATCGTGCTTATATCCGACTTTATTGAACACTATATAACCACACCCTTCCCTATATCTGCATACAGTGAATATGGATGCATGGCTGTATTGCATAGCTGAATATGCTTTTCATGGCTCCACATCACTGCAGCTTATGACTGCGTACCGTGAACCAGACAGGGCTGCATCGTTAGTCTCCATTTGTAAAGAGAATTCAGTTGCGACAATTTGTTCAAATAGGCATTGGTGAGGTATGCCTGTGTGTGGCTGAGTGGGGGAGAAAGATAAAGTAGGGCAGTGCTGCAGTGCTGCAGTGTGTGTGTGTGCTGCATCCCTTCGCAGACTGCTACCCACACTGACACACTGAACTCGAGTGCCACATTTCGCCTCCTGCCATTGGCTGCCTGACAGACGGCTGGAGAAGAAACATGTAGCAGATCAGAATACAGCAGCAGGACAGCTGGGGCTGCCTCAGTGCTCTGCCCCTCACACCACCAGCCTCGCTCCTGGTGTGGCCGCAGAACCCTTCAGATGCTCTGTAAGCCTCTCTGAGAAATTGCCTCTGACTATTCTCAGCTTGTCAGATGGCAAGAATAGGGGAAGCCCGTGCCTATTGCTTAAATAATAGTGTAGGTGCAAATAAACAGTAGGTGCAGAAAGCACTGGTTCAGTCAATGTTTACTAGTCTGGATCTGTGACAGCACTTTTGGCATGCCCACTCTGCATGGTTTCTGAGCATGTTACATAAACAACTTCCTTATTCTGGCAAGGAGAAGCAGTGACAATGAATACAGTGACAGTAAGTTAGACAACGATACGGTAGCAGATGGAAATGAGGAATGGGCCAGTCCGACGGCCGTGCCCAGCTGCATGCTGGGTAATTGTGCTACTAATGAGCAAAGGGAAACTGTGCTGCTCTTTCAAGGAGGTCACTGGGTAAGATGCTAACCGTGCCAACTTCTGGTGTCAAGGATGGGATTAGTGACAAAAGGCACCCGCACAGCCCCAGAAACAGCAGTTTCCAAAGGGGCTTCCAATGAAGTAGCTCTGCCTCAGCTAAGCAACATAAGCAACTAATTTACACCACAAGACTTTTACAAACTACAGGCCTGAGAAACCCCTTTAAATAAAAGATTAAAATCAAGAGACCCTCAACAGACCCTCTGTGAGGCTGGGGATGTATGACACCCACACAAACACACCAGGTAGAGACCTTGAGTTAAACAAGCAAATTCAAACATAGAAATATCTAGTCTGATCTTTATGAGAAAGCTGTTGTAAACTGTTTTAGCCATTTTGCTAATGTCAACTATAAACTCCACCCTCACAAGATATCAGTAAACTGAGACACAAATGCTGTGTCTAAAACTGCTGACTCTTTCACTATTCCCTATAAAGCAAATGACATTTGAACAAAAATCAGTGAGCGATTTCGGACACTGACCATGTGTTGGACAGTACTGCTGTGTACATTTTTGTCATTAACATTACGTCTGTCCTGTGGTGGATCGTTAAACTGTAAAGTTTATTTTCTCATTGTCATTACTCTCAGCGCCCTCAAGCTAACTCCAGTCAGCCAGCCGTCTCATATTGGAACATGGGAAACAGTAAGTGATCGAACATCGGATGTACACTCAAAATCAGAATACATTGCGGGTAAAAAAAAAAGCAATCGAATGTAGGGAATGAGTTGTCCTCAGAATTTAAGACAACACTACAAAACTGTTTCTGCGACTGCGACTGCGACTGCGACTGTGACTGCTACTGTGACTGCTATTGTGACTGTTACTGTGACTGTTACTGCAACTGCGACTGTTACTGCTACTGTGACTGCTACTGTGACTGCGACTGTTACTGCTACTGTGACTGTTACTGTGACTGCTATTGTGACTGTTACTGTGACTGTTACTGCGACTGTTACTGTGACTGCTACTGTGACTGCGACTGTTACTGCTACTGTGACTGCTATTGTGACTGTTACTGCGACTGTTACTGTTACTGTTACTGTTACTGTTACTGTTACTGTGACTGCTACTGTTACTGCTACTGCGACTGTTACTGCGACTGTTACTGCGACTGCTACTGTGACTGCTATTGTGACTGTTACTGTGACTGTTACTGTTACTGCGACTGTGACTGTTACTGCGACTGTTACTGCGACTGTTACTGTTACTGTTACTGTGACAGCTACTGCGACTCTGTGACAGCTACTGCGACTCTGTGACAGCTACTGCGACTCTGTGACAGCTACTGCGATTGATGTCCTGCAATTAAGAATAGATGAATCTTTGAAGCTTTTCACTCTCTAAAGTGCAGAAAGGTCATTAGTGTGTCACAGTTGTGGAAATGTAATGTCAGTTCATCACTCATTGTTACTCGCTTTCCTTTAACACATCATAAACAAATCAGTTCAAGTAGAATCTTAGCAGCATCTGCTGTGCTGAACGGCGCAGTGGCTTTTTAAAGAAACACTATCACAGCCTAGAGGCAGATTTATCTGACTAGCTCTGAGCCATGTTTTCTTCCATTCACTAAAATCAAGCAAGTGCATAAATGAAAAGCATGTTGTATCTATGTTTTTCAACATGAAACTGGGTCAAGAGCTCAAATAAACAAGTTTCGATCGCAGCTCGAATAAGCTGCAAATTACTGTCATCACAGCTGAGTAAAAGAAAAACAGATTCTGCTGCTCCTGCACAGGGTTAAAGTGGGGCTACTCTGGTTTTAGGATAAACAGGAATCAGATTTGAAATTCCATTGACTCCAGGCTGCATTGATTGCAGCTTGGAAGACAGCCAGGCCTGAGGCAGCAGCTATAAAAAAAGAGCGCCTGCATCCCTCTCTTTCTCTCTCTCTCTCTCTCTCTCTCTCTCTCACTCTCGCAGGAGTGGTTGCACAGAGGAAGAACTCTCTCAAGCCCTGTTCTCAACTCATGGGTCATTTCTGTAGTGTTCTGCTGATTACAGAGTGACTGGCTCCCATACAACCTCGATGAAGGGAAGATCTCCAAATTAAATCCAGTGAAAACTCTCACAAAATCCAACATTAAGCAGAAAACATGGAAACAAGGGATCAGTTTCCACTGTTCTGCTGATTATACTGTTATTTATCTCATCAAAACCTGATGATATTTCAAACTTTTAAGACATTTCAAACTGATTTCAAACTGTTAAAGATATAAAGTATTATATGAACAGTCATTTTCTTCTCTTAAATTACAACAAAACAGAGATTCTACTTATTGGACCAAAAGCCTGTAAACAGAAGCTTCTAGAATATCATTTTCAAATAGAAGGATGTCATGTCATCCAGTAAAGTCAAAGACTTTATGGCATTATATTAGACAGGAATCATATCTCAAATGTCACAAAAACAGCTTTCTTCCACTATAGAAACACTGCTAATCTGCAGAACACATCCATTATGAGCAGAAAAGCTGGTTCATGCATTTATGAGCTCCAGACTGGATTATTGTTATGCACTTCTCTGTGGTTGTTCTGTATCCTCAAAAAACAAGCTACAGTTAGTCCAAAAAGCAGCAGCTATAATCATTATCTTTATTGATCGCTGACTGACGGAGATGAACATCAGGCAGGCCATGTATAATAATCTTACTACCAGCAAGCCATCAACTCTACGTCTACACACAGAGCAAAGTGGCTATGAAAGTTTTTTGACAATAAAAACAGCTTTTGTTTAAAAACAATCTGCCAACACAATACACACTAAACACAAACAATGGTGCCTGACAAGCTGGCATGTCATTTGTTGCTTCTGCTTGTTTAATGCATTTGTTTTGTGTTTTTTTTACACTATGAAGGATAAAAACATTCAGTTATGTTAAACAGTTTGGACTAAAGTTCATTTTGAAACAGGAATATTGGCATTTACTCCTAAACAATTCGCAATGAGGTGTTTAAAAGTTTGACACTCTCTGGCAAAAACATCCACTTGGCAAACACAAGGGTGTCTGTATTCATGTTACAGCCACTGATAGCTAGACTTTGGAGGTTACTGTACTAGTAAGGGACAGCTGACAGCAACAAAACAATGAAATTGTCACTCAAAGACTGCAGTCAAAACAGCCCTTTAAAAAGTCTCTTTATAACAGTCAGATCAATATCTCTGGACCAAACAACAACACCTCACAGCACTGACAGGCCGAAACCCACCAGAACCCTCATGCAAGATTGAAGGTAGAGGGATAAATTAGCACCATTTTCCCTTGTGTCTATCAGTTTTGCTTCACTCTCTCTCCTACACTCTCTCTCTC
>JAZGTI010019465.1:0-11078 GCA_036877585.1 Botia kubotai | reverse complement strand
GTACATGTGTTCCCTGGGATTCAAACCCACAAGCTTTAAGCTACTAACACAATGCTGTACCAGTTGACCTACAGGAACACTACATTTTGCATTTTATAAAAGTTTTCATGCTTTTGGGTTCGTCATTGGCCAAAATACACACATGACTTTGTTTTTAGGCTCAATAACTTGTACACACATTATGTGTCTGTACACGTTATGCCTAAACAAACATTTTTCCTTCTGGCCTTCCATTTTATATCTACAGGTGAACTGACTAGTATTTCTGTATCGTTAGCATTTTGTATTTTAGCTGAAAAAGTTTAATTGTACACACTATAATGTAAAATCACTGTGTATGTGTTTAGTGTTCTCTTGTTATGATTTCAGAGAATGGTTTCATGATTTCAGTGCTTGGCATTGGAACAAAATGACGTCTGTTTGTTTGGTTAGTGCCTTGACATCTATCCAACAAGAATGAGTGTGGTGGTGAATGGAGAGTCTTTGAAGAGTCTTTTAGTCTGTCATCTACACTTTCTGTCATGAGAAGGATTGATTGAGTTGTTTTGCATTATGAGGTGTGTTGTAAACTGCCGCCGACTTATTTTTTTATTTTTTTCACTTACTACTACTGTATTATAATCAGGAAGACTGAGGATCAAAAATAAGTGAAGCTTATTGGTATCAGTGTGCGCAGCAGACGGCACATCAGGAGCTGAGCAGAACTGCAGCCATTTGCCAGCGGTGTCATTCTGAACGCCAGTAATGCCAGGTAGGAGCCCTTTGCATTGTTGAGCAGATGTCTGAATGTGCTATTCGGCTTACTCATTACTCATTATCATTATGCAAATCATTACTCATTATCATTAAGCAAGTCACTGCTCGTAAACTTCTTGCTGGAAAATTGAGGTCCATTATCAGAGAAACACACTTTAAGTGCACATTTATCTCATCTTGCAGGGGTTAGTTTGACAATCTGCACAAATCTGGAAAAATAGTCCACCAACATTGGATAGGTGCTTCCATGCACTGAAAACAAGTCTGTACTCAACATCCACTCCTTTTCTTCTTGTATAAGAACAGCACCCAGACCATTTGATGGTGCATCAGGCAGACAGATTCAGTTCTTTGTTGGGGTTGTACAAAGCTACAGGTTTGTACTTGTTTATGTTTAAGTTTACTGAATGATTTTTGCTGGGCTCTACCCAAACACTTGTAAATGGATTTAGTTTAGCCTTACTCTCACTCTGGTGCGAAATTCCCGTGTTGTTCTAACACGTGACTGCCCGTATCTAGGAAGCTTGACGTTTGCTGTTATTTACTTTTCATGCTGATCAAAATAAGCGAGTGTCTGTTTTGTTTTTTTGAAGCACAAGTGAAGAAATAAACGTTTTCAGACAAAAATCAAATCTAAAGATAATGTTAAATCTTTAAAAATTAAAATGCGCAAGTAGGCTACTTATATAACATCTCTCCTTTGTGGTCAATTAAAGTGGTTTCTTTAACACAGAGGATTCCCCAATAGTCTGTCCTTGTCTGCAAGGCGCAGCATAAATTGGCCTTATTGATTTACCATACCAAGAAAGCCACAAACCTCATTGATGTTGAATGGCTCTCCAGCACCATTCCGTTCCTATTCAGATCAGGTTTCACCCCATTTTCTGTAATTATATGACTCAAAAATGTGACTCGTCTACCTATGTCACACTTCTCCAGATTCAGTGTGATGCCAGCCTTTTCTATTCTGGCTAATACTGCATGTAAATTCTCATCACACTGAGCCTGCGATTCACATTCATATGCCACACTAGCCCAGACAGCCCTTCTATAGCCCTTCTATATCCATGGACATGCATCTCTTAAAATGCTCCGGTGTTAAAGCAATGCCAAATGGTAACCTATTGAAAGACAAATATTCCACATGGAATTATAAATGATTTGTATTTGGCCGATTGATCTGACAGTGATCAGTCGAAGAGTTTGATCTGCCGAAACCAACATGCAACATGCACCCTACTCACAGCCTTATTTAGTTTAGTGAGGTCAACACAGATCCGCACTGTCCCATTCTTCTTGGGTACGGGTAGCATGCCTGTACACCTGTCAGTTGCCTACCGTAGTTATGACTTCCAGCTGCTCCATATGCAGTTTTCAGCTGCCGCTGCATCAGGACATGCCTCACATCAGGGATCAGTCATGGATGCAAGAGTGTCCATGTTACGACTGCTGTAACAATATTAAAACATTTATCTTCATTTTTGTTCATGCACAAATGTGAATCCTAAATTTGAATTGATCTTCCTAACCAATGAGTTTCAAGCAAAAACGCTCCGAACCAAATGTTCCCTCAGTAAACTTAAAGTCATACCTTAAAATAATCATACCTTATTGAGTTAGCAGATTTTAAAAACATCAATTGAACCTCACCTTCCCAATTGACGAGACTTGCTGTTTTGTGGGAGGCCATGAGGTCAGACAAAAAGGTCAAATAATATTATTATTATACAAATAATATTATTTTAATACTTACAGTGTACTAAAAGTAAATTTATTATATTTAAACGTGATCCAGTATAAGATTACATGAAATGAAACTTTTATGGTTATGGAAACATATATTTCTGAGACAGGGGTAAACAATAAACAATCCAGAGGCCAAAAACAAGGCAATCAATAACCATGGAACCCGCTAAGAAATGATGGCAAATCAAGACTTCACAGACAGTACACAGTATATATAGGGTGAGGTGATTAGGCACAGGTGATATTAAGGAAGTGATTTGTCCTGGGTATGTGACCTGAGACCCGAGTCCTGACACCTGACATCATTTTTCCTGAGACCTGAAGCCTTTCAGTCTGAGGCATGACGCCTTTTCGTTGTATGACTGAGGTCTGAATCCCAAAATATACACCGTACATTTGGTTTATCTGGTATTAACAAAGGTCAGGTCCTCATTTTCATTTGCAGTTTTGCATTCGTACCCGATTTGATTTGTAAATAAGATCTAAAATGAGAGTCAAATGTGTGCTTAAAAAAGTATTTCTGGAGGTCCGATGACACGTGAAATATATTCAGCAAACTACCAATGAGGGCGTCATGAGGGTGGAGACTGAAGCTGATTTGAGAAATACAAATTGAAAGAGGGATGGATGGATGATGTAGGAAAAAACAGTAAGAGCACAGTTAGTGACATCATCATTCTTATATCTGAATTCAGAACCTCAAACCTTATGCAGTACATGCTGAATATCTGTTCTATTATAACACATATTCCTTTTGTTCAGTGAGCTCTGTAACTGGTTAATGACCTTTATACAGTGAGATGGGGGAATTCGGTTACCTGATGTTAATTTGTGGTGAGTAGATCTGACATGATCTGCTAAGGCAGATGATGGTAACAAAGCTGATTACATTATAGATACTGTAAGAATTTTTTAATTCAAATCTTTAACATGATTTTTTTTAAATGTTAAGAATTAAAGGAATATTTTGGTGTGAAATACTTTTATTTTCTCAATAGGTTTTATTTCCATTCCAGGTAGTTTAGAAGGTAACAAGTTTTTTATAGCTCACACACACATGTAAAATAATCTGATGTTGGGATTCTTTAATGGATAATTATTGTGTGTTTGTTTTTTTATAACACTGTTTTTTTATTATTCAGTCTTTTAAGAGCTTCCACCCAGAGGAAATTGATTAAATTCATTTTTACATTGACATTATTATTATTTGCTTCTTTTTTTAAAATTACTTTCACAATTTTAATGAATCATTCAAACCAGACTTGTTGATCAAAATGTTTTTGTGTTTTTGTAACTTTAAATAAAAGAAACTAAAAAAACTTTTTGTTTAAAATCAATCCACATTAAACAAAGGCATTTGAAAAGTCAGACTGATATTACAATGTTAAATGTAAAGTTTATCTCCAGACTGACTGATCCTGTGTCTTTGAAAAAATATCTTTTTTAGAGAATTTAGCGTTTAAAGGAACGGCTACACAGTCATCCATGTATTACAGCTTTGTAGCTCAATATGCCATAGACGATTTTAGATATGGCGCTGTTGATTCAGAACACTGCTCCCATACGGGATTTGGGTTTGCCCCCTGGTGGAGGTTGGATCTCCAGGATAACTATGAGATTAGCACAGTACTCATCACTGCTAGATCAGATGGATATTTGGAGGAAACCAATGGAGCGGAGATTCGCATTGGAAACTCCCTAGAGAACAATGGAAACAACAATCCCAGGTGAAGTTATACCATAGAGACTGATTGATGGACTGAAACACTTCTTTATAGACTGATTGAATTTCTCTCTCTCTAGATGTGCTGTAATTCTTGGTCTTTTACTTGGTCAAACTATCAGCTACTCATGTTATGGAATGAAGGGACGTTATGTGAATGTTGTCATGACGGGGCGTTTTGCTTTTCTCACTCTGTGTGAGGTGGAGGTCTATGATGCGGGTAATTTCTGACACCTGATTGGCCTTTTACACTAAGCGCAATTAAATGCAAGAGATGTAATAAAAAGGACTGTCCACTTAGATGTGAGCTGTAGAACAGCCATTGCTGTTACCCAAAACTGTGAGAACCACAGAATTTGACTACAAACAAAACTTTAGCAGTACACACACGAAAGAACAATTAGGACTGGTGTTTAGTAAAGCACATACTATATAATTATACTACTAATGTTTTATATACACTTAACAATATTATTATTGAGATTAATATTAAAAACATTGACAATAATTGAGAACATCTTGGTGTTGTCCAAGATGGCGCTGAATATGGCAGCCGTGTTGCGAGCTCTGACCAAACTCATCAGTTTTATTTGACATTTTGTTATTTTTTTGAAAGTCATCAATCTTGTTGTGTATGATATACACTTTTGGAAATTGGCTATTTTGTCACGCACCACAAAACCGTAAAAAAGTGCTTTAACACCAGAGCTCTGCTCACAAACATGGCATCATGGCCTTTTGTCTGGACCACATGACGTGACCAGAAAATTGAGAAGAGAGACGATGTCTCTGTCAGACTAAGGCGTTAAGTTTTTTCTTTGTTTTATGGTTCAGCTTATTTACATGTGGTTCTATGAGGTTTGCTAATATTTGCTAATAATAAACTTATAAACATAATTTTAAGACAGCAGCTGTGCAGCTGTGATTTTAAATATATTTACATGCAAAATAATATATTTACATGCAAAATAATTTTCTCCCTTATTATTAAAATAATAAGGGAGAAAAAATATATATTCCTTATTTGTTTCTCTTACACAGTCATTGTCAATCAATTCATTCGTTGTCAATCAGCGCCACCTATCGTACAGGCATGAATTAGCTGGAGGTGATACAACATTTGGAGTTCGGTGTTAAAGCGAATAGTTGATTGCTGTGTGTTTTGTGTGTATATATTACATATTATATATTATATATATAATTTCAACAGACTGACTAACCAACTGTCTTTGAATACATGTATTTCTTTTAGAAAATATAGCATTCAGCGGAATGGTTAATCAGTCATCCACATATAATACCTGGATAGCTGAAAACGCCATAGATGGTTTAAGATATGGATTTGGTGAAGCGGCACATTGCTCAGTTACAGAATATGAAAATAGCCCATGGTGGAGGTTGGATCTCCTGGATAATTATGATGTTAGCACAGTAACCATAACTGCCAGATCAGATGTTTTTTTTGATCAAATCAATGGAGCAGAGATTCGCATTGGATATTCTCTGGAAAACAATGGAAACAACAATAGCAGGTGAAGTTATTCCTGATGTCAGTTAAACACCTCCATAGAGACTTACTGATTGATTGGATTAATTGATTAAAACAACTATGTAGAGACTGATTGATTTTCTTCCTCTCTAGATGTGCTGTAACTTCAGGTCTTAGGCCTGGTGGTACTGGCAGTTACTTATGTAATGGGATGGACGGACGTTATGTGAATGTTGTCATGACTAACCATTTGTCTTCGCTCTCTCTTTGTGAGGTGGAAGTCTTTGGAAAACGTAATTTCTTATTTCTATTCTGTTCACACTGGCAAATTTGCACTTTTAATTGATTTTACATCATTTGTTTTTTTCTTTTTATTGTTATTTTAAATATATCAATGTGTTCTTTGACTCACTGCGAATCTGTGCAGTTTATTTATGTGTTTATATTTGCACAACAAACTCTGTTGGGAACGTGTGTTGATATCAGTTAAATCTAAGTTAAACATGACTGAACCGAGTAATAAAATTTAACTTATTCAAATTGAAGATTGATTTAAGAATATCTATAATAACTGTAGATCTTTTAGCATTACTGTTCATCTAAGACACAAATAAAAATACATTTATCATTTATACTATTCATTATAAGATTTCTTACACATTATATCAGTCTTTCTTTGGTTATTAGCAGTTTTAAATGTCTACTGTTGTGAGTTTGGCTCAGATTCTTGTTGCGTTTGTTAGACTGAACATTCCTTCTGCTTTATTTCATTTTGCCCTCTTGTCATATTTTCACATATATATGTGTTTTATTTGTATACAATTTTTAAGTTTTTGTTTTTCTGTTTCAGGTCATAGAATAAAACACTTTCTGAGGCTGAAACTTTCGTCCAGTGTTGATGCAGCTGCTGTGAGCGACAAAATCCTGCATCAGGTTAGAACAAGAGAGACTAAATCAAAATCTCAAAATAAATGTGTTATTTAGGAGAGAACTGATATATTGCAGTTTTTCAGTGCACATGTGCATCTCTGTATATATCAATGTCTATACAATATACATTGTAAACTGTAAACAAAACAAACACATAATGGTTTATGGATTTTCCAGCTGCACTACTGTGGCATCATTATTGATAAATGTTTTCCTATGTAACATCCACTTGCTTTACCAGCTGCTATAATGTTTCAGTAACACTGATGAGACTATGAAAAATTATAGTATTTTATAGTATTCAGTAACTTATTTAATTTGTGTATTGAAATATTTTATTATTTTAGCTGCAGGCTACTCTGGCTTTACACTTCTCGGATTTTAATCTATCCTGGACCAAACTACCCCAGAAGGAGGTGAAACGTGCAGAAAATAGGCAAGTACACTAACCTTTTCAGTTGTTGTTTCAATTGTGAATTACAGTGGCTTTTTGACATAGAGGGACTTCTTAATGCTACAGTAAAGAAAACAGATCTAAAATCATTTACAATACTTAAATTTACATTACAATACAAACACCAATATACTTGATTATAAGTAATTACACTGTTTAATATGACCCACACAAATCACTAATTTAACTGGTTTTAGAAGTCAAAGAAATAGTTAAATTGAGGCCACCTGTGTTTAGCTGAGGGTCCAGCCAGTTGCACCCCTCTACCATTGTATGTGTGGGTTTGTGTGTGTGTATTAGATATGATTTACTGAATCTTTTTAAGCTTTTTTATTTGACAGGGTCTTGTGTTAAAAAACGGATACACAAACTGGATCTTTCTGTCTGATCATTTAATTGTTTCGATTGCCTAGTATTTTGCTAAATTATATTAGTGCCAGTTAACAATTAATCAATATGTAAGTTTAAATCAAATAAATTGTGGGTAGTTTATCCTTATTTTATTCTCTGAAGGAAATCTTCTTTCATTGATAACAATATTGATTGACAATATTGATTGATGATTGACAATATTACAGTAAGATTCTGTGCTATTGTTTATGTCTCATAATTTTTATATTGCATACATTTTCTATAAGATTAAATGTATCCCCTATAAAGGATGAAAATGTCATTGCTGTAAATGATCTCTTGCTGTATCATAAATAAATCATGGTTTTTGAGGTCATTTATATTTATGAAGTAATTAGATAACAATGTATAGGACATCTTGTGGTGCATATTAAAGGGTAAATTAAAGTCTGTTGAATCTATTTAGTTTCTTTAAATTGTAATTTATTGTATGTCACTTCAAATTAAATGAACTGTGTCTCTGGGTGGTCAGTGTCTGTTGCTTTAATTGTTTATTTCACAGTGTAATTTTAAAAATAATATATATATTAGTATAGGTCACTATATGTAATATAATGTAGTACCCAAAAATGTCTTTTATTTCATTTAAATAGACAATAGGCATACTAAAGGCAACACACAAAGGAACAGGCAGTGTCCGAAAGTTTATATGAAAGGAATATGAATACGTGATTTTATGTTACATAGCTATTAAATGTAGGCCTATACATTTAAATACATTCCTAGAATTTTTATTTTAATTAAAAAACATTTTATAAATTGTACCATGGCATTTTAATGTTATGTAAAAAAATACAATTCAGATTCTACAGACTTGATTTTGCTGATTCTAAAGATTTCACTATGAATACAGACTACAGATTTGACTGGCTTTATAGTTTCTATATATCTGATTGATTCTCCAGATTCTATAGATATTACTGATTCCATAGGTTCTGTTTCTATAGATGAATCACTGTGAGCTTCATCAGAAAACGTACACAATCACTGACCGCAACGTGAGGAAAATCCATTCAGTTTTGCACATTTGACCTACAAATAAAGAGACGTGTCACGACTGATAACAGCAGAACACACTGTTTGTGTTGAGCAAAAGTTCAATGTGTACGCAACACTGAGCTGACATTTTGAGTACTTCATTCAGACATTTATCCTCAGGCCAGAGGTTTGAATTCCTGAATCATTTTTTTACAGTTTTAATTTCTTAAAATCGTCTTCTCTGTATCTCTATTTATAAACCTTTCTTGTGAAGATTGAGGTTTTAATTATGCTTAAAAATTAAAGACATTTCCATTTTGTTTACTCTCAAAGGGTATCACAGGGCATCTGGAATTTAATAATATAGCCGCAACAATAGCAAAAATGTAACATTGCCTATACTGACACTGTGTTGCCAATTTTTACTAAATTCATTTTCGTTCATCAGATTTGACACTATTAGCTGCTAAAATTTGATTGGCTGCTCGTGGCCATGTTTTATGTATCCAAGTAAAATCATAGAATATATTCAGACATCCTGCAAAGAAGATGTATACCAATTTTCAACTTCATCAAACATACGTTTATGACATAATTAAGGAGTTTCTGTTGTAGCACCCCCTATGGAAAAAACATACATCCCCGAATGTGCTTATGTCTACATCAAGATCAGAAGATATTGGCCAATTAGTGAAAATGGGCCACACCCATTATAAGGCAATTTCATTGCCTTTTATCTGCTAAACGGCTTGACCGATTAAAAATTATTTTAGTAATTTTTTGTCATGAGGGTCTCTAAATAATGGATGCCAAGTTAGTGACTTACAAGGTGTATGGACTGAGACAACATACACTCCTAAAATAGGATGATTGATGGCATAGAAGAACCATTTTGACTCTATGATTCCATAAAGTACCTTTAACATCTGTGGAACTTTCTGTTTCACAAAGGTTATTGTAGTGGAAAAGGGTTCCACTACAAAAAATGTATGGTGTTCTTATAACAACCTTTAAGGTTGTTAGCAGCATATATACAATGAAGGCAAAGACAGTTTAAAGAGATGATTCAGGGACTTAAAACATCTTTGGAATGAGCACAGCTGGCAGTAATGCAGTGACAGCCAGTGGCATCACCTCTGTGCACTGCAATCAAAACCACATATACACGCGACCTCCTGCAGACATGTATGACATGAATATGTGAAACCTGGTTTTTGTTTTAGCAATATGGTTTGGTATAAATTAAAATAAGATTACTATCCATATAATGGAGTTTTTAAACTCTGTTTACTAAACTCAACAAATGTTAAATTCTTATGTGGAATAAAAAGGCTTTTTCATCATTCAAACACCGTTAAAGAAACATCTTGTTGTAAAGAAACAAGTTGTAATGTGTAACTAAAAGTTGTTTTGTTTTGTAAATGTCTACTGAGGCACTGGACTGTTATGCTGTGACTACTAATTTTCTGTAGTCACTCAGTAGCACTCATGATTCCTCACATAATTTACAGTTGACTAAAGAATCTAAATTATGTAAAGCATAATTATGTATTTATATATTGTTTTAGCATTGTTTTAAACTATAGCCTATGCTGTGAAACATACTATATGACCGGCAGCCATGCACATGCTGCATGCTGTTCTAAATGCAAAAGTCATGTTATTTTGGAACAAGGTACTTCATTGTACTGATCAGAGTGGACAGTGCGTGAGCTGGAAGTCTCTCTTTTAGACACATACAAATGCATATACACGTACTCTGGAGAGCATAATTAACAAAGTTTGTCCCTGTCATTCTCAATCCCTCAATTTTAACTTGCGCATTTCCCTACATAACATCTGGAAAATCACTCTCCGCACATCTGAGTTACACGTAAAGTTTTTGCTGGCGGAAAAATAATTGTGAGGTGTCTGTCTTGATTTGATTTGCTTGATTTGTTTTTACTGCAAGCTGGTGATAAACAAAAATCACTGGCTGAGATTAAACGCATGTTAATATATTTTTCTGAGCATCTTATATCAAACCTTAAAAATCTTGACTTTTAGATTATTACTATTAATATTATTTGTAGTGATATAAAACAAAGTTTTCAGCATTTCTTTTATCCTGAAGTCTTTTGCGGTTTACGCATCAGTAAATTCATGATTGATAGATTTCACATGGGTCTTTGAAACGACAGGGATCCAGAACAGGCTGAAAGTGAGTTTGTGTATAGAAGAGCAAGGAGAAGACAAAGACAAGCTCATGTCTGGTCCGACAAGGTGAGGTTTCATTAAGTCATCAGTAACTTGAGGGAAATCCTGATGAACACAGGGTTTGTGTTCTAGGTGAACTTTTGCTACCCTGCTAAAGTAATACAATACAGAAAATAATTACAGTGATCATAAGAGTTAATTATCTAGGGTAATATTAGGTATAACCAAAAGTGCAATAATACAGTACTACACAAGATGGATAAACTGCATTTTCCATCATCTGCAGAGCTCCACATATTTTTTTTAGCTTTAGCGTCCTCTGGAGTCCAACATCATGCATAACAACTTACCCTGATACACAGTTATTGGTTTGAGCAGTAGTTGCACAATGGTTG
>JAZGTI010019464.1:0-11081 GCA_036877585.1 Botia kubotai | reverse complement strand
ACAAACATTGCACATCTAACAGTTGCACACAGGTGGTACTACATCTCTTACCAAGCAGATGTGCAGGAAGACAAGCATCTGGTTTGAGGTGACCAGGATAGATGTTCTGCAGTCTCGCTCTCACATAAGCATGAAGCTCCTTGTATAAAGGCAAGATCTGGAACGGCACCAGCGAGTTTTGTAAATCAAAACTTTAGCTAAAATGTCAGTGTACACTGTATTTACACTGTAATACATCTGTAATAATGGTGCAAAACATTCAGGACCGACCTCCTTGTAAATTCGCCTGGCGTCTTCCATAACTTGGTCTCGGGTGTAGCTGTATTTGGGTTCGTCAATGGTTTCATAATCTCCCCTCCAGAAATCTCCGTGGTCAGCGTAATCTTTGGGAATTCATGCATGCACATCAGTCGAGTCTTATTTCAAATAAATGCTTTGTGTGAAAAGGGTTTAAATGTGATGAGGTTCATACTGTTGAGTCTGGCTGCTTCGTTCTCCAGGTGCACATAATCCTCATACAGAGATCTCATCTTCTTTCCTGTAGCTACTCTCCAGCCCTCCCACACATGCAGACGTTCATAGTAGTCTCTGCTGTTTGCCATGATGCTCTCTAGACCTAGTGAAGAAAACATGTATATTATGACATCAGACAAAGTGGCACACAGTTGAACATATTCTTAGCAGGGACTTTTTGGGGGAACTTGTAATCTGTGTATTTGTAATAATGGATTTAAATATATTTTACTCTCATGTCTTTCCAAGCATGTATGATTTTTGTTTGTTTGTTTATTTTGCTTTTGAGGAACACAAATGAAGATATTTTTAAGTACGTTGGTAGCTAAACAACAGTGGCACCCATTGACTTCTATTGTATGGACACAAAACCACTGAGACATTTTTTTAAATATCTTCTTTTCTGTTCCACAGGACAAATAAAAAATTAACTTGACGAAGGGTGGGTAAATGATGGAAAAAGTTTCATTTTTGATGAACAAACCCTTTAAATAGTAAAATGTGTTTGAACAGAGCCTACTGTGCCTTTGTGTAGTTAGCAACACGTTAACAAACAAATACGCAAGAAATGTATACAAAGGTTGGATGAGTACAACTTTGTACATGATGGGCCTGGAGGTTGGTTGTTGACTCTCTAAGACCTTGTGTGACTCATGTGACCTGACAGTCAATTTTAAAAAAACATACATATTAACTGTCATATCCTCTTTTTTTAAATAAGCATCATGTTTTTCATTGTTCTGAACAAATAGACCTGAAAGTTCTCTTTTTCAGATCTCCTTTTTGTGTATGAAAGCGTACACTAGACTACACTACACTGTACAATAGAATCCATTTACACAGGCTCTTGAATCGTCATTTGCTAACAAGGTTTATCAGCAAAAGTATTAGTTACATCATTAGGTGGGGGTTATAGGTACAGCTGATGGTACCTGGTTCCAAAGTCTGACAGTCGAAGGGGTCGTCCCTTTTACACACTGTGGCAGTGTTGTATATTGTGCTCATATCCGCTAGGGCCTTTCTCAGCTGTAATACACAAGGCAGAAACAAGCCACTTCATCATTTTATCATTTTAGTGTCTCAGTCTATATTACCGTATTAAGGCCTCACGGTTGGGCAATTCGTATGAAACCCATTATTGTAAAACAGCATGTTGTACTTACTTGACTGGCCTTATCGGGTGAAAGGGCTCCTGATCCCTTATCTTGAAGTTTACTGAGCTGGAATTTAATCTCTGGATCGGAGATCTCATCGATAGGGAAGGCGGTGGACTCCTCAGAGATCTTACCGTAGTACTCGCTCCAGGTCTTATACGCCTCAGCCTGTTCAAGAGAGTAGATATAGAGAGACGTAAATAAATATTATATATAGAGTATATATTTTGTCATATTCATTACACTTACAACTTTTCAATTCCCCTTCGCAATTTTTAGTAAAAGTAAAATATCCAGTAAAATATTCCTTATATTCTTGGTGTAACTAGGAAGATTATATTTGTTATACAAATAACCAAATATTGAGAAATATCTTGATTTTTAGTTGTTTTAGCTTATTTTAATGCCTGTTTTGTATTATTTTACATCATTTTAAGTCATCTTGAGCCCCCCAAGGAAGTTTGTTAAGGTCCCCAGGTGTGCCCCAGTCCCCAGGTTGAAAAACCTGGTTGAAGCATTTTTACCATGCATGCATTTGGCAGGTGCTTTTATCTTAAAGCACACTATAGTGGATTCACACTATACATTTATCAGTACAGTATGTGTGTTCTCTGGGAATCAAACCCATGACCGTGGCGTTGTTAACAGAGCATGTTCAGAACTATAACTTTACCATACTCGGATCTAAATCACACATACCTCTTTATCTGCGTTTTCCTGGGAGATGTCTGTATTGTAGGCCCAGGATGCAAGGGAATACTGGTAGACGAGACGGGATGCATCCTCATCAAATTTCCTTAAGAATTCCCTGGCTTTTTCCTCCACTGTCTGAGTGGAGGCCACAGAGGCTATAGCCAAAAGCAGGAGGCAGTGAAGGATCATCTCAGCGGCACCTTTCAGACCAACACTGATACTGTTGTTTCGCATGCAGAGTTTTATCGAAGACGCATTATTGCTTTGCCCTTTGAGCACTGCCATAACCTTAAACGCAGGTGGGATGGCCCCAGCATTAAGCCTGGCTAGATGTTTCGTAATATTTTATGCATCTGTTATTTTTAGTTGTACACGTGAAACTGTAGTATTGGTCAAACTTAACTTTTACTTTTTCTGAAAAGGTTTCTGTCTGTTGAAAACTGGGTGCTATAATGCTACAGTGCTCTGGATTGTTGAGTGATTGTTAGCACGTTGCTGTGCAGTTGCTAAGGTGATTGGGGTGGATGCTAGGACAGTGTGGATTACATGTTGCAAGTTAAATACTTAAATTGTTCCGTTTTGTGTGTTTTTGTGTTTTTTGAAAACTCAAGTATGAGCATTGTGAGCAAGCAACAGTGTTGCTTGTCTTACTAGTGTGAGTCACCAATATATATAGTCACCAGACTGACACTGTCATATTAATAATTTGTTTTTTCCCCCTTAGTATTCATTTGACAGGCGCATGGTGTGTCAGTACTGCAATTCAAAGTAAAACACAACTTAGTCAAAAACAGAAATGTTTCTTTGTGTGTGTGTGTGTGTTTGTGTGTGTGTGTGTGTGTGTGTATAAATAACGAGACCTCTGTCCTCCACTTACAGGAAAGATAACCTTGAGTACAGCATGCAAACAATCTAGGCCCATAAAACCATAAATAAAATAGATAGTGAAGATTTTTAAAGGATCGCTATCAAGATAAGTTCTGACTCATAACTAATTTCTCTAGAATTTCATAACTAACTATTGTACCTTGTTGTATTAAACTAAATTAAATAATAAAAAAATATAAAAAAATAATTATTTTGAGAAACACATTTTAATTTACATCTGGGCTAATGTCATGTTTTATCAAAATGAAATAGCCAGGCAAATATTGAAGGTCACTTTTAGTTATCACAAATGTAAAAGTCAAACAGTGAGCATGTTGAAGCACGATGCGGCCAAGATGTTTAAATCTGTTTATTTTCTCTTAACCATGACAGAGGGATGTGGTTCCGTGTTCATGAAGAAGCTAAAACAAGTTGTTGGTGTTTTATGGTTTGTATCGCAGGTGAAGTTTGGTCAAAGTCATATTATCTCTATCAGATAATACACAGCACACTCACAAAACGTGATTAAATGTTCAACCAGTAAGAATCGTGATTTTAATACATTCCTGTTTATCCTCATTGTTCCGGATTTCTTCATGCTTATAACTGAGTGGAAAATACTGTTAGAATTTACCATGAAAGTATAAAATGAAATTATAGAGGATAACTTCTTATGAAGTAATGCTTAACATTGATACCGTCTAACATCGTCTACTTACACTTTTCTCTACTTGTTTGTACTTTCTGTACCGCTAAATATTGCATATGTTTATTATCGACTCGATTGTTCAATAGTAGTTACATATCGTGACCACCAGGTGGTGATCTCTCTCATCTGTAGTGATTCCACCACCAGAGGCCGCAGTACACACTAGAGTTTGTATGTGGAGTGGATTTCGTAACAGCACAGTATGCATTCATTATCTTATTTAACAATTTGAATTAAATCAGAGTTACAGAGTTAGCGTATCGGGTTTTGAAGTGTCAGATCTCTCCACACGTTTCTCATCTTTCAGCACCGTTTGCATTTGAACCTTGTTGTTACGCTCTAAGCGTCTCTAAATCCTTAAGACAGCCTCGCTTTATTTTAAACCTCGGCCGGAAACCCTCTACTGTACTTTTGTCACTCACCAGCGGTTGCACACATGTACTTTAGACTCTCGCTTATGTTTCCTTTACTATAAACAATTGATGATGTAGTAAATGAGTAATTGTGAATGAACTCTTATTTTTCAGTTGTTTGGAAAGATATGCTAAACGGCTGTATTAGTTCTTTGATGAGCTATTTATACCGTTGTTCTATAAATTAAAATTATGACTATTATTATGAAATGCTGTTTGCAGTTGTGACCCATGGTGTTTATTGATCACCTCGATTCAAATAGATTAAAGCTATTAAACATGCTGTCCACTTACAATGAGACCATACTCGGCACAGGCGTCCCCAATAGCTATTTTTTAAGCGACTTTTCGAATCCTATTATGGTAAAGGTCCGTCTCGTTAATACTAATTACGCCGTGCGATTGGACGTTACTATGCGACGTCATCGCGCTCTAATTAATATTCAAGAGAGACACCTTGACCGTAGTAGACTTCGTAAATCCATCGTCTCTGGATGTTCCCAACGGAGAGCTCCAGTTCCTGGCGCAAGTAGACCAGTCCGTGTTTTCGCGTAACCTCTCTCTGTTTAAAAGCCACTTCAAGCTCAGTCTCAAAGCTCTGAAAAAAACCAGTAGCGCACCGTCAGGCATCCAGGATCAGAGTGAGAAACCTCCATCCACGTATGATCTCCAACAGGGGAACTGAGGTGATGGCGGGTTGCGCGGAGGATTCGTGGATATTTGCTTGACAGGCACCAGAATCTTCTGTTGGATTAGTTGATTTACTTATTTATGGGGGATTTGCATTTACCTGCTCGAAAATGCCATTTGCCAAACGGATCGTTGAGCCCCAGCTGATGTGCAGACACCCCGTCCCCAATGATGAAGGGTTACTCTTCGAGGATCTGTGCGCCATCAGCAATGTGGCTCTTTCCCGGACGCTGCGGCAGCTCTCCGACTTGGCCAAACACGCCTGCTCCTTATTTCAGGAGCTTGAAAACGACATCGTTTCCACAAACCAACGGGTCTGGGCTCTGCAGAACAAAATCGGCAAAATTCAGCAAAACGCAAGCGCGCTCGATCCCAAACTGGAGGCTGTGCGTAAGTAGCCCATTTAGGTTTTACGCATAAATTACGCCGGAGACGGCACACGGTTAAATGGTATGTATTGCATATTATTGAATTGAGATGAATGAATGTGGTGGTTATATGTATCAAGGCACATTCAGACGGTGTCTCGGAGCGTTGCCGACCAAATTATAATGTGTCACACGCCTGTATGCGTAACCAACATCTGCACCATGACCGGTTGCGCTTTTCCCACCGATGCTTAAACGTCTCGCAACGCGGCGTTCAGGGGCTGGAGAGTGATGTTTTGGTCTGTATGTATGATGTTTAAGTTTTTAAGTAATTGTGAGGTAGACCTGGTTATTTTCAGCAGCTGTTGTTAGAGAGGGGCGTGTAGGGTCCATGGCTCCGGTCCGCTATTTCCAATCCCCAGCTTATTAATAAGGGTAAAAGCAACAGCTATTTCTGCGGGTATGACATGATCTTTATTTTTTCGATACATCAGAATAAGCACCTCTGTTTACAAAACGCCAATATATAATTTAGAGTCTGGAGTTTAAAACGCATAACCGCATAATCACATCTGGCTGCCCAAAGGTATCGGAAAATACATATAAATATAAATGACTGCGCTTATGTTTTCGTGTCTCGGATATGACAGTATATGTGAAGCATGTTTATATATAATGTGGAATATTATGTCCTCATGACACATTAAACTGGCACCGCATCCGCCCGTAGCTGCTCCCATATATATGAATAAACCTGTGACGTTTAAAAATGTGACGTTTAAACACAACGCGATATTTTATTACGCAATTTTTAACCCAGTTTTGCATTCCACTCTTTTTGGTTGTTGGATAATATGGGTGTGGAGAGATAATACATTTGCCCGTGGAAGATGCATGCATGGCTGCAGCAATGCCTTCACCACGTATCCACGAAAAAACGAGTCTTGTCCAACCAGGAGAGACAAACCTGTCATATATAATTTAACGTCATTTCAGATACATGCTCTGATGAACTGAGGCCCTTGCTTAAAATAATCGCTACAGCCCCAGCGCCCTTGTCAAGCCTCCAAGGAGAGCACAGCCTCATGTAGAAACAGCCTTAGCGCTGTGTTGCTGCTGTGTAGCTTTAATTATAAGAGGATGTGAAGCTGCAGTGAGGATAAATCCAGGGCATGGATACAGCACCAGCAGGATGGGCTGGATGCAAAGAGTCCACCTTTGCTTTGAGGCAAACACACAGGCTTATGCAGTTAGTTAGAACAGGACTAAATGCATTTTGTTTCTGATGATTCGCTGCGACGTGTTTTGAACCCGGCCAAGTGCAGGAATAAACTCATTTGACCCAAAAAGATTAAACCATGTAGGTCAAGCTAGGGCCTGCTCAAATAATCTCCCAGAGTTATTATTTTCATCTAACCGAAATTTACCCCGGCAACTCTTAACAGTTTCAGACAGAATCGGGCTGCAATAGTGTGTTTTTTTAAGGATGCATTTCTGTTTGTTGCGTGACAGTTTATAGAGTGTCATGGACGTGTGGGTTTGGCGGAATGAGATAAAACCTGCGGGTATCTGGTTTTATTTCCCTACCTGGCAAAACTGACCCCTCAGGAGAATGTTGTTTTTCTTGGCAGAAATTATGTGATTCATTTCAAATTATATGTGATTTTGTATGATTCATGTTTTGTGTGATTCAGTGTTAGGTGGATGTAGAAAACAGGTACAACCTTGCCAAATTAATCCAGTTTTCAGTTTCTAAAAGAACTTCCCAAGTTTAATGGTAATTGAAGGTCAACTTGAGTTCACAATATTATCGTTGTTATTTACAAGTCATCCATAACAATGGTTTTAATAGTGAAATTGTATTGATTCACAAACTATTTACCATCAACAAACAATCAGTTTTCGCATCAGTTGAGTAGAATGCAATAGGAAAATTGTAGGTAGATTTAAGTTATGTCAAGCAGTTATATTTTGTTTTTTTACATCATTGGAATGTTTGTTTAACTGTGTGTTGTCAGAGCTGATGATCTCTAAGTTATCTCAATAAGTCACCATTATGGCGATTACATATATTTTGGCAGTCACGTGTAATCATACTAAAGGTTACTTTCTCAAAGCAACCTCAACAAAGTCTCAGAACCCAAAATGTTTTTCTGAACAGAGCCGCAAATTCCCAAGAATTTGTTGGTTGATTTGCAGTGTTACCAATAATTGAATTGGTGCTGTATATTCTGTGTGTTTGTAATGTTTGATTAAACAGCAAGATTGTTGCGTTGAGGTGTTGTGAAAGGTATCAGATCTATTACTTTCTTTACCAGACATTTTTAAAAGAGGCAAAAGTTCTGTTTTTTCATTTTGCATTTTTATATATTTACTTTCAAGACTCTGTGTGTGTTTGTTCTTGAGGATAATAATATAAAACAATGAGAAAACAGAAATTAAGAAGTTACTTTGTTTTTTATAACAAAAAAATGACTAAAACAACAAAACAATCTTAGAAAACATCTTCAAGTTGAACTGTGTAGGCAGCTATCTTGACGATCTTGTTCCTTTTATGGCGAGATCAGTGTGAACGATCCTAATCCTTTAATTGCTATGTATTGTCCTGGATTCTAGAGATGATGTGGTGCCAGGACCAACACCCTTCTCTTCTGAATCTGAATGGACAGTTGTCCTATAGGGTCAACAGGTCCCTTATATATGCATTTAATTGTGACCTTTGGCAATTTTACACTTTAGATGTGCAATTTGGATTATTCAGTGTCTGGAATACAAAAAAATCATTAAAATGGATCAAATTAAAAGGTTTCCTGCCAAACCTTAAATAAAGAGACATGAGAAATAATAAATCCAGACTATATATATATATATATATATATATATCACAAAAAAACAGACAAAGTATAAGCTAGTGAAGCATCCTGTAACAATGGCATAACATGAATTGTGCGTCGTATAATAATAGTCATATTGATGAATAATAATCACACAGATTGAGGTACATTACTGAGGCGTCTGGATTGAGGTACATTATTGAGATGTCTGGTGCATGAACATGATGCAATGTATGTGTAATATATTGGGCGAGGGATTCTGTATCTGTTACTATGGTTGTTTCATGTGTGTGTGTGAGCAGTCAGAGTTATTGAGATTATGTGTACAGGAACCTGAGGTCATGGTCCTCGACTGAATGTTCATTAATTTCTGTTTCACAGGAAGTGGAGGGAATTTGTGACGGGTGAGTCAGGTCCCTCATGACTGAGGTGGTAATGGTTGATATTCATTTACTGAAAAAAAAACTGGAAAAAAAAACACTTCACTGCAGTGTTTGCGCATTCTCCAATTGTGTTTTCTGACCACAAGCAGCAGTCTCATCTAGAAACATAGATTTGAATCAAGACCAGACATCACTCTATTTCGGTAAAGTTTTCTTCTCTATCCTGGAAGTGAGAAGGCATGTGATCTCCCCTCTCCAGTGAGAGTAAATTGAGTTGGGTAGAGATCACCTCGTCTGCCCTCGGTCTCGTTTAATTAGTCACGATCTCTCCCAAAGCATATTGGCACTTTGCAGGTTTCTGTAATGGAGGAGAATGTCAGAGTGAGAGTTGTGGCGACTGAAGAAACACCTTTGACGTGTTATGCGTAACACCAGTCTTGATGTGTTTCTAATGGGAACCGTCCCACCGTTGTACTGACAGACATCTGCATTATCTGTCAGTCGCTGAACAGTGAATTGCAGAAAAATGCATATTTGAGGGCCAATCTGTATTTCTCATGTAAGACCCTGAATGGACCAGTGCTTCTAGTTAACATTCTCAGAATGTTGACTAACGTTCAAAGTGATCAAAAACTTTCTTGCAGTAACATTATTAAAATGTTTTTTATAGTTATATATGATATATCAAAAACGTTATTTTTAACGTTATTGTTCGTGGAATGTTTTAAAAACATTACAGAATGAGAAAAGCTCAAATAATGTTCTTAGAACCAATTAATAATATTAATACTAAAAATGAACGTCTAAAGAACATTTTGAACATTCCTACAACAATTCAAAATAACATTAACGTTGTGTTACTCAATGGAAACATTATGGAAGCGTTCTTACAACCTTAAATTGTTAGCTGGTCTGTGCAGCAATAATAGCACACATTGAAGCTAGGGGAAGAGAGGGTCCAACCCTTTTAACAGAATCCGCTGCAGCTTTCTGCCCTAAGAGCCCCTGGGGCCAAATTTATTGTCCTGCAGGTTTAATAGCATCTCTGTACACACACACACACACACACACACAGACACACAGACACACACACACACATTCTCCATGCACACACAGCTGCTCATTTACCCATGAACCCAGACCACAATGCATTAAGAAACATGCAAATGTATAAAAATACACACATATAAAGACTCGAGGACGTGCACAGGTGCACACACTTCATGTATTCACACACATGTTGTCTACACACACACGTATCTTCCATTCTCTCTCTCTCATAATAGGTCGAGGGTTCTCGCTTATTCCGTTTTGATAACTATCATACAAAAATGAGTCTCAGTGGCCCGGAATTAAAGTAGCTGCGGACAGCACATCATCTTATCAGCTCCAGGCTACTGTGAGCTCAGCTCTGATTGGTCGGTTTCTGGCAGCACTGCAGCCATTGGTTTAAGTACTTGTGGAGTTCACCCACCATTTGCACACACAGTCTTTGGGAACAAGTCTAGCGTGAGCGCTCGTGTATCGCCTAAGGCCATCGACAAGGACATGCAGGCTTTTATATCTGATGGTATATGCAGTGTTTGATCTACTGTACCGTTTAATAAAGATGCAGCGTTCTTGTTTATTAAACTGAGGTCTACTACATTTTCAACCCCAGCAGCACAAATTGTGTGTTTCTCTTAAAAATCACAAATGTGGCTTTTTAAGGCACAGTTATATGCTGTGAGTAAAACAAAAGGTGGTTTGGGAAAACTTTTACCCATTTACACATAAAATACCATGAAACCACACATTAAGCGTTATAAATGTAAGAAAGAACTTCAATTTTGGGGTATCGCTTATGTAAAAGGAACATTTATTTACTTTAGCTTTCAGCAGTTTGGCCAAGACACAGGCCGGCTATTTGCTTGACTGCAGGAGCCGTTGCTGAATACAGATTCTGTGAAGGTTCGCCGCCTTCATGTCAAGCACACACAAGCAGAAACAATTAAACACAAAAACGTTTTTTTTTGTAAGGTTCTACAAGTTTTAATTGGACGAAAAAGTACGAATTCTTTTAAAGCTCAGGTTTAGGCTTGACATTGTGGTTGGGGAGGCGAATGTGGAAGTTTTATTTTGCCTTGGGGCCGAGCTTGCTTTATTATGGGGGTTAACACAATGGAATGGTGAGCAGTGTTAAAACAAACCTTTCCAGGTCGTTTATTATGGGGCACAAAGACAGAATGACACGCAGTGTATAATTTACTTCAAATATAAGCTCAAAATGAAGTATTTGCTGGGTTCAAAGGAAGGGGAAGAGGTGATATTTAACTTTTATAGTCTAATGGGTGCTTTGGGGTACCCCAACTAACAATTTCAGGTTGTAAGAGCGTTCCTCTAATGTTTCCATGAAGTAACCAAAAATGTTAAAAATGGTATTTTGAAGGTTCTAGGAACGTTCAAAATGTCAAGTTT
>JAZGTI010019462.1:0-11081 GCA_036877585.1 Botia kubotai | reverse complement strand
TTTTGTTTATAGGAAGTCTCAAGAACTCTTTATCATTGGGCTGCTTTGTCAAGGACATACGAACACAAATAAACAACAGGTTTGTCAGAAGAGAAAAACAGGAGAAAATAAAGTTGTCATAACATGTCAGTACAATGTAATACTTGTACGTGCTCCTCCACACACTTTCCAGGGTTCATTCACGATCCAATTGTTTTTCATATGCGCATGCTCTTGTTGAGAATATGCTAATCGTTCATTTTCAGGTGCCAATCAAATGTAGCGTTTCTGACACGGTACTCGGGTAGCGCTTGTGGGGCGGAGTCAAGCGCAGAACGGCGAATAAAACCACCGCAGCCCGCGAGCAGACCTCAGTGTGAGGAGAATCATGGCCGTAAATTAAGCAGAAAGTTACCATGATTAAAGTTAGGCATTTCTTTCAAATTGCAGCAACAACACCCGTTTTTCTTGTAAATCAACAACCAATCCATACAGGGTCTGAGGTTTGCTTAAGTTTACAAGGCATCGCTCTTTAAACACCAACTACAGTAACACTCTTTACAGAAAGAATGCGCGAGTCAGTTAGCATTAGCCGGCTAGCAGCGTGCTGACAGCAGCGACAGGAGGCGAACAAAAGATTTCTGTGCATTAGTCCGCCTTCACCAACACTCGGTCCATGTAGCAGAGGCGATTATCAACACAATGCCCGTGTTACTTTTTCTGATAGACACGTCTGCCTCTATGAACCAGCGCTCCCATCTGGGCACTAGCTATCTGGACATAGCGAAGGGCGCAGTTGAGACTTTCCTGAAGGTAAATAAACACCTCTCATCGCATTTGCACGTTACCGAAAACTTACTAAAACAAAACGTCCCTATTTACTTTCTCTCCACAGCTGAGGAGTAGAGACCCAGCCAGCAGAGGAGATAGATACATGTTAGTGAGTTTCGAGGAAGCGCCGGCTGGAATTAAGGTACAGACTTTTTTCTCTCCAACCCCGTTTTATTTCACTCCAGGTACTTTCATCTCTCGCTTAGTATGTTTCCGTTTAAGAAACACGACGACTAAATATGTTATGAAAATATTTTGTCCTGCATGTATTTGTGTTTAAACATGGCCGACATTTTGTCCAGTGTGGCAGCAGAGAGCTCTCTCTCTATATATGTATGTGTGTGTGTATGAGGAGAGAGATAAGGACTAACCTAACTTTCCACCCAGACAAAGAGACCCTTTGCAGCCCTCTCTTGACCCAGCTCGGATGAATGGGGCTGGCTGAGCAGTTGTGATGCTGGGAGCGAGTGGTTTTATGGGTCTTTACGGAGTCATAACTTACCATTATTTCTATTTTGTCTTGACGTTTCAGGCCGGATGGAAGGACAGTCATGCCACTTTTATGACAGAGCTGAGGAACCTCCAAGCAGTTGGACTGACCACTATTGGCCAGTCTTTAAGGACTGCTTTTGATTTGCTCAATCTCAATAGATTAGTTACGGGGATAGACAACTATGGACAGGTATGTTCTGGACCAGGGACTGGTATAAAGTCTGTGGCCTGACCCCATGAGCCCATTCCCACATCTCACAGTTATACAAGCACCCTATAGGTTCACTGTGACACAACCCCGAAAATTCCCTGATAACACACAGTTGTTGATATAGATTGACATGCAAATAAGGGCAAATACAGAAGCAGATAAAGAACCAGTAATTATATGCATGTTTAAATTGTAATTTCAAATTACAAATTATTTTAATTCAAAGTATGCTTCAGTGACGAATCTTACGTGTAGTTTTAAGAACTATTTTCTAAATAGAAAGTTGAGTTACAAAACCATTTTATGAAAGTAGACCAAGCTCATAGAGATGCATACATAAAGTTATGGTTCTGTCTGCTTTTTAGCTTTATCTGTTTCTTATGGCCGTGTTTAATATTTAACAAAATCGCATTCCGCTTGCAAGCCTTTATTGTGGCACTGTTATTAAAAAGATTTATATGCCAAAAGCGAGATATGAGAGTGTGTAAATTACTTTAAGAACAGCACTTGGTCACATTTATTTTTCGTTGCATTTACACTTGCAGCAATTTACAAATAGAATTTAATACTAAACATAGTTGCAGATAGTTTAACCTGCGAATGGAAGAACAGTGTTTCCTTCCAGATGAATTGTGTATAGTGCTACACATCAGCATTTGTTTACAAATTCATTTCTTTGAAGACCCCAATACCTAGTTAATCCCAGAGTCTTGTGTGGATTCTTGTCCTTACGTGGACATTTTGGATATATAGTATTGTATAGGCGATTATATATAATTCTGTCTCTGTTTCTTGTTGGAGTGTAATAGAACAGAAGGTGGTGTCTTGAAAAAGGGGTCATTTTCCTCTGGTGGCTTTGATAAATTTAGCTCCAGAAATTCTTACTTTATATCACTGTGAATACTTAGTCATGGGTCACTTCATTTATGGTGCACATTATTGTTTCTTTAATATGTTGTCATCCATAAAATCTGCATTATGCTGAAGGTGCAATTAGCTGTAAACATTTAAAGAAAAGAGGCTTTAAAATTAATGCACAGTGTATCTGGGCATATGTGCAGTATGTTTATACATCAGAAACTGAGCTTTTCAAGCTTTGAATTTGTCTGATGAGCTGCGTCTAAAGTGCTTGACTTTATATAGTTGTTTTATAGGTATATTGTCTCTTGTTTTGCAGGGTAAGAACCCTTTTTTCTTGGAACCTGCTATTATTGTGGCCATAACTGATGGCAAAAAGCTAACCAGCAGTTCTGGAGTACAAGACGAGGTGTGTTTGGCTCGTGGGTTTCTCCTAAGAGCTTCCTTTTGGGATGGCTTCCTGAAATCGGTGCAGTGAATTAATGAATCCTCTTTCTCTGCTCCAGTTACATTTACCTCTGACAACACCGTTGCCAGGAAGTGAGCTGACTAAAGAGCCTTTCCGATGGGACCAGCGACTCTTCTCTTTAGTTCTCCGCATTCCAGGCCATGCCTCACCTGACCCAGAACCAGTGGGTGGAGTTCCACTTGACCCCTCCCCTATCACACCCATGTGTGAAGTCACAGGAGGTGCGTGTATATTTCTTCAGTTCACATACCTGTTTAGATAGATTTTTATGAACATGCATAGCAAACTGTTGTGGCTAATGAAATTCTTTAATTCTAAAAACTCTAATTTAGAGTGCAAAGTAAGTAATCAAACCTTTTGTCATTTGGTTGGTTGGAAGTTTTATCTACCCAATAAATACTCAATAACCTTAAGAGGCTTGCCATAGCACAGTATTTAATAATACAATATTGAATATCTTTCATTATATCATACTCATTATATTTGACATTTAAAGGAGAATGCATTTATATCTAGTTTATATTTATGTTTAGAGACTTCATAAACTCATGGATTAATTTAATATATGCTTTATGTTGCTTATCCATTGTATTACTTTAAAAATGTGTTATTGTAGCGACTATAACCAGAATCCAGTATGATAGGTTTGGCATGCAGAAACACATTTGTAAGCAAGTTTAAAAGTTCGTAATATTTAAATGCCACAATTCATGGAGCTGTTTATTCAGACCTGTCTGTGGTATTTAAGTGCTGTGAAATGGTGTTTGAATTGAAGAGAATTGCTTATTTGTGGTGTGTAGATTCTGCTGGACTTGGGTATGCTGACTAGTACAGTTGTCTAATAGAGACAAGCTGAACAAAAAACAGAGAGGAGGTGCTCTCATGCTGATCAAATACTGAACACAATAGGGCAGCTACTGTGTGTGTGTGCTTGTGCACGCTCACATGTAAATAGTTTTAGTCTCGCAATTAACTGATAAGGAAAAGCACACAGGAAGCAGATTCTGCTTAAACCAGACAGTTCTTGAAATTAACTGTTCACTGTCGTCTTCAGATACAAATAGCTCTAACCAAAATAAATTTAACTGCTTAACTTGTGTATGATGCATTTGCTAGAAGAATTTAACAAACACCTGTTTCCCCTGTCTCTATAGGCCGGTCATACAGTGTGTTTTCCCAGAGAATGCTGAACCAGTGCCTGGAGTCTCTAGTGCAGAAGATCCAGAGCGGAGTGGTCATCAATTTTGAGAAAACTGGACCTGACCCCTCGCCCACTGAAGGTGAGGACCGCCCACTATAGTTCCAGTGAACTTTTCAAATGTGAAGTGGAAGTGAATATTTGTCAGGTTATGGCAACCTGTATTTGAAATGTGACCTCTGTATTTAACACATACCGGGTACCAGTGAACAAACACACTCGCACCTGGAGCTATAGCACTTATTACTGCAGCATCATGGGAGCAACTGTGGAAAAGGTGCCTTGCTCAACAGAACCTCAGTGGTTTCCTGTCAGCATTGGGAATCGAACCTGTGACCTTCGGTCATAGTGAAAAAGCGATAAAGTGAAATGACAAAATCGCATGTTTTGTCTTTAGTGATGAACCTACGGGCATTGCCTTTAATTAGTTAGAGCTGCATTTGAGTAAGATGATAATGTGGGTGAGTGGGTGGGCAAGTATTTTAATAATCCTACAGGGGACAGTGAGGTGCATTAATAATATGACTCTTTTGTACAACATGCATCACAGTAAAGATTAAAGAGGATATGCACTATGTAGAAAATATCCAATATACACAAAATGCATAAGTTAAGTTATTACATGGATGCATGCATTTTAATTCCACAGATGCTTAAAAAAATCCAGTTTGGGTGAAAAGCTTTTTGTTTTTTTTCTAGATGGTTCAGTAGAGGTGAAGTATGGACCTCAGCCATGGCACAGTTGTCACAAGCTCATCTATGTCAGACCCAACCCTAAAACTGGTGTTCCTGTGGGCCATTGGCCTATCCCAGAATCCTTTTGGCCTGACCAAAACTCTCCTACTTTGGTACGAGGAAACTGTATATGTGTGTCTTGTATGTTGTACCAATGGTTCAATGTTCTGTATTTTTATATAGGTTTGCTTTATATGCTTATTTGAATTGTGTCTTGGAAATGCAATGAAAATTTATCTTTACTGTGTATGATTGTTTTCTCCCCTGCAGCCTCCACGTTCAGCTCACCCACAGGTAAAGTTCTCGTGTGTTGATTCAGAGCCCATGGTGGTGGATAAAGTTCCCTTTGACAAGTATGAGTTGGAGCCCTCACCGCTCACTCAATACATACTGGAGAGAAAATCATCGCAGACCTGCTGGCAGGTACCACTCATCATGGTTAATTCAGTCTAGCCATACCCTAGTCACAGGCAGTCTGTACAATCAATCACGTACAGTTTAGAGAACATATTGCTGTTGCTGTGCCTAAAAATTATTTGCTGTATTTTCGCCCAGGTTTATGTGTGTAACAGTGCTAAATATGGGGAACTTGGACAGCCATTTGGCTATCTGAAGGCCAGCACAGCTCTAACCTGTGTCAACTTGTTTGTAATGCCCTATAACTACCCTGTGGTGCTCCCTTTGCTTGGTAAGTTTATCTGATAACATCTTAGTTATCAGAGTTCAACATTCAGTTTAAATAGAATAGCTATACAAAATTGAAATGTAAAAACATATACAAAATTGAAATTTAATTTTAAGCATTGTGCATCAAATTAGATTTGAACTAGCCACTAGTTTGTTTAACTCCCTTGTCAATTGATATAACAATGATAAAACCTTTGCCTTTCTCCATTTCTAGATGACTTAATTACTGTGCATAAATTCAAGCCTCCAGCAAAATGGCGGCAATCTTTTGAAAACTATTTGAAGACTATGCCCCCTTACTACATCACCGTAAGTAATAGAACCACTCTCATTCATGTTAGCATGTGTTGCTTGTATTGTGTGTTTTTTCCTTAATATTTACCCTTCCTGTTCCTGCCAGGCCGTGAGGAAAGCATTAAGAATGATGGGTGCTCCAAACCTGTTGGCTGAGAGCATGGAGTATGGCCTCAGCTACAGCGTTGTGTCCTACCTGAAAAAGCTCAGTCAGCAGGTACTTACTAACACGCAGTCTGCTTTTAGAATTTTTGTTAAAAATGCTTCAAAACGCTTCATAGCGCTTCAGAGATTAATCGGATTTTGAATATTACAGGCGAAGGTGGAGGCGGACCGAGTTTGCGCATCAGTGGGGAAAAAGGCGGCACCAGAGAGCGGGATTAAACTTCGCTGCAGAAGCTCCGCCCTCTCTCTGGCACACAGGAAGGATTTCACGCAGCTGCTGCACAGCATCATGGGAGACGGGCCAGCTCTGCCAGTGGAGGCAAATACAAAGGAGTTTGCTGGGTTTCAGCTTGCTGCTCTGAATAGAGTAAGTACATGCCATGCATGCAGTATATTTTACACTGTGAATGTTTTGTGCTGTTGTCATGAAAAACCACAAAGGGTACGCAAATGAAGGTTGAATTGAATAAGGCCTCTGTTCTAAAGTACAGCCTAGCGCCAAAGGCTAAGAAAAGTTTTAAAACTTTGCAGTTTAAAAAGTTAGAGTGTCCCAACAGGACATAAGACACTAAAAGGATATTTTGAATAGAAATGTAAGTTTTATCTTAATAATATAAAAACGTATAATAGAAATTCTGACTGATTTACAGCACTCATTTTCTCATAGGGTTTAAGACCACAAGCATTAAGGAACCCATATGACATCCCAAGAGCTCATCTGCTGGACCAGCTGAGCCGCATGAGGCGTAACCTTCTGCATACTAACGTCTGCATTCTGAAAGGGCAGGATCAAGGTAACCTTCAGGGCTATGAATGGATATTGATTTTCTTGGAGAAAACCTTGCAGTAGTTTCCTGAGTGTCATGGCAAATCTTTCTATTGTATTTTACTCATGAAGAAAGAACTGTGGTTGTTTTGAAAAAAAAAAAGTAAAAAATACATTAATTACTTTTTACATGATGCATTTGGAAAACTATTATCAATTTTTTATTCTATTTTTTTTCTAGATCATCTTCACAGTGTGCCTATAGCTCAGATGGGCAACTATCAGGACTTCCTGAAGCATTGCCCCGCCCCTCTGAGAGAGGCAGACCCTGATCAGCCCAAACGTCTGCACACCTTTGGTAACCCCTTCAAACTGGACAAAAAGGTATGTAAAACTTTATAAAGTGATTTCAAATGCAAAATATCTAGCTTTCTGAAAGAATCACAGACATTAATCATTTATAAACTGCTGATTTTCTCATATGGCAGGCAATGATGGTGGATGAAGCAGATGAGTTTGTTACTGGCACTCAAGGCAAAGGCAAACGTCCGGGAGAGCCGAGCAGTCCTGCTGGGGTAGGGGCTCCCAAACGCAGGCGCTGTATGTCCCCTCTGCTTCGGCTGGGTCGAACATACACACCGCCAAGAACACCGCCAAGAAGTAAGGCCCACACACATACACACACACAACTGGCTAAAGCATGTTTGGTAAATGGGCCTTTTTTTTTATAAATGCATGTTTCATGCTGGTCCATCATAGCTCCAGATAATGTTCAAACAGCATTGGGCAACCACGTCATCAACCATCTGGAGTCAAATCACGACTCGGACAAAGAGCTGAGTCCTGGGCCAGAGGCTGAGCCACTTCAACAGAGGAACCACTTCCAGCCGGATGAGGTTGAGAACCAAAACGAGGGAGTGCAGGAGAATGGCCAGTACAGTGAGAGTGAGCTGTCTCTGGGCAGCGAGGGTGAGGAAGATAACTCACAGCACTACCATTCCCCTTGCCAGCTAAAGAAGATCAGAAATCAGGAGAGCCAAGAGCTTAACTCAGAACTTCGAGTACTTATCACCAAGGAGATCAGGAAACCTGGGAGACGTACGTGATAAGTCACAGCACACACATTTCCATCATTTCCACTTCTGTTTTGTGATGGGGGGAGCTCAATAACTAAGGAGCTGACCACCCACAGATATTTTGTTTTGGCCTATGTTAAATCAACCAACTGTGGCCTGCTTTTGCCTGCCCTTGCTAAATCTGAAATACTTAAATATTGTTACAGCTGGTTTCCATTTGTAGGTTTTTTTTATCATTTTAATGAGAATTACAGACCTTGGGAGTGGATTCATCACCACAGTTTTACAGTTGCCGACTGGTTAACCACAGAGCAAAATCCCCTTTTCTTTCTGTGTTAATGCAGGCTATGATAAAATCTTCTACCTCCTCAAGCAAATCCAGGGCAGTTTGGAAACACGACTGATCTTCCTGCAGAACATAATCAAAGAGGCTGCTAGGTACTACATTCTCCTGTTTAAAGATGCTGGATATTAAAATAGATGTTAATTCTCTACACTGTTTTTTTTACAATTACATTTATGCATTTAGCAGATGCCTTGTGACTTACAGTGCATTCAAGGTATAAATGTTTATCAGTTTAGTATGCGTGTTCTCCTGGAATTCGAACCGGCGTTTGTGCTGCTAATGCAGTGTTCTACCTATTGAGCTAGTAATATGCTAGACCAAATGTATAAACAGTCCATTTACTCTGCTACGCTTACATGCCACACACTCTATATTTTTCCCCTTATGTCATGGTTAGCATAGACAATTTTTATTTCATTTGCATATTGCATATGTTTTTGCATAAATATTCTAGCATAGTTATATATTGCTTAGTTAGCCCATCTCCCAAAAAGGAATGGATAAAATGCAATAATAGACTTGTGTGTTTAATTAAACAGGTTTTTTTTTTGCAGATTTAAGAAGCGAGTTTTAATTGAGCAGCTGGAGAACTTCTTAGAAGAGATTCACATAAGGGCCAACAGCATGAATCATCTGGATGGTTTCTGAGCACTCCATCTGCCCTACTTGAATTACGCACACACAGATCTGCACTATTTATGTAACATTATTTGGGATTTGTGCATCTTCAGTCTTTTGGTATTAAAGCTGATTTTGAGGAATTTATGTTGTTGCTACACCTCAGGGCTGGGTGAAATGGGAATCTTTAAAAGAGGCACTCAAGCATGTGCTGCTGTTTCTTTCTCATCATTGTTTTTTTCCTTCTAATTGTGCCAAAGATGATTGGAAAAATATCATCAGATTCATCCTTCGCTAATTTGCTTGCTGCAGCCCTCCTCCTACCGTGACTTTAGATGTATCGAGTTAATTACCAATTACATAATATACACAAGATTTCTTACCAGATTGGTAGAGAATAACTATCCGTTCACTGCTGCCGTTAGTCTCAGACTAGACAAATGATTCTTGTGTTGGATCACTCCAGTGAACGGATCGATAATATTCTACACCAATTAAAAAAATGCTAATTATTAAGCAACTTTTATGTCGAGGGTTTACGTTGCTTTAAGTTTTCAGTTACATATAGAATTAAACTCAGTTTGTTATTTGAAAAACCATCTCAGGAACTCTTACATTTTACTGGCACCTGAATATTTAGCAGGTGCCAGCAGAGGGACATCCGGAATACTAAGAAAGCCAGTTTATATCCTTCAACCAGGAATTTTCTTTTTTATAAAACAATTTTGCCACTGCCATCTGGTTTTCTTAATCCATTTTTTATGACACGCATTGCTTATAAATAACATTTTTCCTTTAACAAATAACTTTCTGAACTGTCATGGCTCTAGCAACCATCTAGCAGCTGTTTATTTTCTTGTGTAAACAAAATTCAGAATTTCATTTCTTTGAACTTTGAGGTCTCTACTGAAAACTGTAAGTGACTTCTAAAAAACTGATCGGAAGTCAGTATTGAATTTTATTTTACACATAAGGTACCATAGAAGGATGGGTATTAAAAAACATTGACAGACACTTGACAATTATAGAATACTGTATAACCAGGATAGATTTAAAAGCCACTTGTTCTCTGATATGGGAGGCAGTTGCTGCTAATGTATTCCTACATTGCTGCCAAATATTCTATTTTCCACCATACTACATTTTTGTTTTTGCATTTGCTCTGTCTCATCCTCCCAACCCTGCAACTTAATGTAGGGACCAAATCTTTGCCATTTGTGTTAGAGAAAAATTACTCAATGGCTTATTTAAACTATTTTTAATGGTCTGTATATATGTACATGTTGACATTGAAAATATTTAAGAGAATGTTTTGGTGCAAAACCTCTTTTTTTTGTATGTATTTGAATAAAGTCTATTTTACACTGTGAATAGTCATGTAAATAAAATGTTTTTCTGTAATGTGTGATGTAAAGATTCTTCACATTTAAACCCATCTGGTTGCAGGAACAAAAAAAACTGGTATATGTATTTTATATATTTTAAGTATATATTTTTTATTTGTCTTCAGGCTTTGTGCTGATCATACAGGGTTCTTGTTTATTGTTTAAGGGTAGAAGCAATTTTAAAATTTTTGCTTTTAACAAGTTTTTCTCTTTAACTAGAGTGTTTTTGGGTGTAGAGTTGAAAGGGTTTAAAGTTGTCACCTTGGGTGTACAGTTGAAAAAACCTTCAAGATCTACGGAGTTCATGGTGACCAAAAACTTGGACAGACAGCTGATGCATAATGTCAGATGAAGGATCAGCAGGTCAAACTCAGGTAGACATTCCATTATTACTAAAAAGTATCTAAGAACAGCTCAAAAATACTGAAATATCTGCAGAGTAACAGAAGCAGTCTATACCATAATAAAGAATTTCTAATATTCCAGTCTGGCTGTTAAATAGAGATTACATATCGAAATATTGTTGAAATAATAGGAATACTTATAACAAATGATGATCATTATTGTTATAATAGTAGTAGTATCTAACCTGCTGACTTGTGATCAGTGGGATTCCTGTCAGTTGCTTTGTCTCCTGATGGGCCCTGGATATTTGTAGAGCGCCAGGTACGCTCCTGGGATTACTTGAGGGGAATGCTGGCACTGAGAGAGTGGAAACTAATGGATATTAATGGACTAAGGGATATCTGTCCTGTGTGTGTGTATATATATGGATAAGTGTATATTAGCACCATATAATACAGAACACATTTATGACCAACTGTGTGATGTAATGGAGAGCATCTATTTGTGAAATATTGTAACACCATAAGAAAACACATGCTATGAGTAAATTAAATTAGTGTAAAAATATTTATGTTAATTATGTTCGATACTCTATTTGGTGTTCTGATTCTGTAATAATCATTGTG
>JAZGTI010019461.1:0-10310 GCA_036877585.1 Botia kubotai | reverse complement strand
GCTTGTTATCTATAATCCACCTCTCTCCCTCTCTCTCTCTTACCTGTCCTCTGCATCAGGAAGAATTGTAGGTGTTTTGCTTTAGTTGACACTTATGCTAATGCATAATTTCTGTGTGTTGTGATAACGCAATCACCTGCACGAGAGGAGGAGTGGAGACAAAGGTGCAGTCATTACAATAGTCATTATCATTTCATGGCTTTTCTCAATGTAAACAATCAAATGCTACAGTACTTCTAACGAATGCTTTTATCCCATACTCATGTCGCTCCCAAACAAACATATTTGACAAAGAAACTGTGACATTATTCCACACACAAACCCATTTTATTTACAGCTTATCATTTGTGCTGTTGAGTTGATGCTGGTGATTTGATGCCTTTTTGTTGCACCAACAGTTTTTAATATGGTCTGAGACAGAGAGAAAGAGGGAGGGTGGTAAACACAGAAGAGAAAGAAACCCAATAAAAAAATTCCAAACCCAATTAAAAAAACGTTGCAGCTAAATCTTGACATTACCTGGCTGGTAATGTGCACTGAGGTATTCCGTAGTTTTAAGATGTCAGCGTTCTGCTTATGTGTCATGAAATGCGAGCGAGTGATCCCGCCCACTGCGAGACCCTCAACACCCAATTTACTCACAACTGCAATTTTGAAATTACAGCACACCCAACTTTCAAGCAAGCTCTCCTTTTAACAAGCTCGGGTAAATCCAAGATTATTATAAGCGCACCCCAGCTGAGCGTCCTCTCCATCAAAAAGCACTTTAACAGTCGCACAGCTCTGTCAGACAGGGATAATTTCATGCACAAACATAATGTGGATGTAAATGAACTGATAGTAGAGTTCTTAACTTTAGAACGTGCAGCACTTTGAAATTCAGGATATTGGCATCTAATTTTATCTGGTGGTGAGTGTTTTATATTACTGTTGACTTCACTGGGCCATATCAAAGCTTCCAGCTGCCCTTTTTTTCTGCAATAAAAGTTTTTCTCTTTTCTTATGAGAGATCCACCAGCAATATTCAGCCTGTTAATCCACACCATTATTTACTATACCGCAAATGCCAGGTCTACAGTGACACTTTTCAACCTTGCCTGATAGCATTTGCTTTCTGCTTTTGATGGAGGAAGGAGGGCACATATTTCATCTGTCCTGGAGATAAATAAAGATGTGTCAAAAAAGTCATCAAAAGCACACACATGAAGATCAGGTGCAGTGTGAGTGTAGAGTACACCATTTCACCAGAATAAAATATGTCAAATAAAGCATGGAGGATGTGCAATATGAAGCAGAGCATCTGTTAGATTCATATCCCATGACAGCAGCCTCGCAGAGCAGCAGAGGATGCTGGAACAAACAAACCATTTTCCATTTTATCACTTGAACTTTTTCAAAGCCTCATATATATGAGCGGTTATTACCTCTGAACTGCTCCCACTGGCAGCCTTTACACTGTAATAACCCACCTATGCTTGGCTTATCAAATTCAAGCCTCCTACAATTAAATGCAGCCCTTGTCATTTGGGAAAATGTCACTTAGGGAAATCTAGTGGATAGTTTTGGAGAGAGGAAGTAGATTAAAAAGCATGGGATTGTTTTACATAAAGGCAGTCTCTGTCAAGACTCAGCAGTTGCAGAGTATGCGCCACTGCGGCCGGCACAATAAATCAGAACTGTGGCACATTCAGCTGGTGTGTTGGTTCGGTGTCTTTTGCTGACTGCACAGTTTCCTGCTTTAATATGCAACCTCACTCCTATGTTTCAGAAATTGTGCTCAACAGAAGCACATAATGCTGGAACCTGCCTCACTCTGGTATACATTTATTAGAAAAAAAAAGGAAGATACTTAAGATTTTCTTGTTTTCAGCCCATCTTGTCCTTTTGTAATGTATGTACAGCTGGTAGTTTATCACACTTAACTGTTAATTATATTACGTCACTGTATAGTGTAAATAACATGTTATCATTCATTTCACAATATATGCACAGTAGAAACTAGTCTAAGCAAACAAGCATATTTATGTATATACATTAAGCTAAAAAGCATATATATGAATATATATTAAGCTAACTGTTAGGAGTCCGGACTCTTATTTTGAAATGTTCTGTTTGTTTCTGGTTTTCACCGTTTTCACTTCCTGTGTGTAATGAGTATCACCTGGTGCACTTTGATTAGTCGGTCTATTTAAGTTCCCTGTTTGGATGTTTAGTTTGTCAGTGATTGTTGACTGTTTGAATGTTGCATGTTACCTGGCTTTTGGACCTTGTACTTTGGACTTTGGATTACCCTAGTTTACTTTTGTTTCATGCATTTTGGTTCTCTTTGTTTCATGCTGCTGTTCGCATTTGTTGTTGTCCTCATCACCTTTACGGTTAGTGTTTGTGTTGTCTTTTGTTTTTAATTTATTAAATATTCTTGTTTATTTAGTTACCGTGTCTTGCTCCTTGTTTCTGCCCCGCAAACACTACCATCACCGTAACACTAACAGGCATATACATGTGTGTGTATATATATATATTAATTAAAACATTATACACATGGTCTAAACTGCAGGGGTCTGTGAGCAACAGAGTTGACATAGCACACGATCTTCTTATCAGATTTTTAAATCACTAAGCCATCAACTGCCAAACACAGCTACCATAAAAAATGCAGTTACACACAGTTGGGCTGAACAGTTTAGCAATCTCTGAGTCATCCATTTCAAACATACCTGACATACAGAGTCCATGTCTGCTGTGCTGGGTAAATTTGTCCAAGATAAAGGACACACTGTGCACACAGAGAGACAAGACTTTTCTCAGAGTGGAGCAAAGAGCTTTAGACTGATCCAAAAGCAGTTTGAAGACCATCTAAAACATCTCATCACATCTAAAGACTGCTGACAGAAACCAGTCCAGAGAATACAGATGAACACATCAGAGGTCAAGCTAAGATGCAGACAAATAAGATTTTATGAGACTTGTTCTCGTGTCCAAATCTACCTCTGAAGGATTAACCTTTTCAGACAGCAGTGTAACGAAATCTTGGAGGATAAACCAGGATAAATCTGAAACAACGCGTCCTCTTTGATTTTTGGACACAAAGCCGGATGTCATTCATATAGAGAGGAACATCTGGACAACAGATCACAATAATTATGCTTAAATACTGGTTATAATGTTCTGTATGAAGTAATAGCTGTGGTCAGAGAAGGTCAACTTCTCATCAGCAAATCTGATTCACCACTTTACATCATCTGAAGAATTGAACAACCACTCATATAAAATAATGTATATAATGGAGATTTCTGTGGTTGTGTGAGTTTTGTAGATCTGCGCTGATGAAAATCTGCTTCATGTTTTGAACTGCGAGATAAACAGCGAGAAGCTTGTGGCCTAGCTGAGATCTGAGCTGATCTGTGTTTACGCTTATAAGAGCAGCTAATTAAGTTCTTCTGACAGAACGCACAGCCAATTACACCACAGTGAGTGTTATTAACGTGCTCTCAGAGTATGGAAATGGGTGAAAGATCTCTCCCTTTGTCTGCTTTAATTGTGTGTCATGTGTTAAAAAAAATTGGTTAGCTACAATCCTCAATCTGCTAATGACAATGTCCCGTCTGGAAAACAAAATCGCATAAACGACTGGCTGAAAACACAAGCCAGGGCACAGGAAATAGTTCCACAGTATAAGTGTTATATTAGTTTTGTTCCTATCACTCTTTTGTGCTTGTGTGAAATAACATGTTTAAGTTTGCTGATAGCAGCATTAGACACACATTCATAATAGGAAAATGCTTCTTTTCTTATTAACTTTTATTGGTCCCCTGTGGGCTATGGGCAGGATTATCTAGTTTAGCACACTTCCTAAAATCCTGTGTAAACATTTACAATTAATTTGTGCTGCCACCAAAGCTTCTGTTTTACACAAAGCTGATCAAATGAAGCTGTTTGCTGCACGACTCTGATGTCTGTCTCTGGGCAATTTACAATCTATCCACTGTAACTGTAAAAATATGTCTTCTCTCATTGACAGAGCTTTCAGGCTGAAGTATAAAGGTGTGTGTTACTTACACGCTGACCCCTGCAATGGCTTTGACCCTTGCCAGACAGCTTCAAAAAACGGCATGCAGTGGATGTGATTTGTGTAAGAATAATCCTTTAATTACTTAATGGCCAAATGTCTGTAACATGTAATAATTCAGTCTGCCAGTGGAATGGAAAAACGGAGAGATCTTGTTTTGCATAAAGTCTTTAGTTAATCCCACGACTTTAGCTTCTTCTGTTTTCATAGCACTAATATTATCATAGAATAATCCAGCCCACATTCAAGGATATTTATACAGATGCTGCCATCTGTGAATGCGTTCGAAAAGTTGGTTTTCGATAAACTCGAAATGGCAGGAAAATGTTCATGACAGAAAATGTCATCATTCAAAATCGACATGCATTCAAATCATCATGAGCCAAGGAATTATAATCTTTGGGGATTATAGTATCTTCCTCTTGATAAAACCAACATTTTTTATTTGGTGTTCATATGCATAATGAAGCCCAATTACAGTGTGTTCATCTTTATGCACTCATGTCCACGTTAATGCACCTCTGTGTTTTTCAACGGTGACTGTGAAGATCTACAAGCAGAAACGCAGTGAAATTAATCTCAGGTCTTGTGGGTCAGATGCAGTGATTGGGTCGGCGCTCTATAAATGCAGATCCAGACTTTAACACAACATACAAACTGCACACGACTATAAAATAATAAAGGGACCCATATGACTGTTCCTGGCTGTTCTATATAATGAAAGGGAATAAAGATTGGGCCTATCAAGCTACAAAATGACAGGAAAGACATGGAAATGATGACACAATCTTTATTTCAGAGTATTGACGCTTTGAGTATCAGAAATCTTGTTTGTTTTTTGGAGAGCATGTTTAAAGTTCCCTCTGGAACCCCTGGAGCATTTGTAACAGAACTGAAATTGACTGATCTAGAAATTGACTGGTCATGAACCGTGTGCGAGGAAACACAATGGATCATATTTAGCTCTTAATTGCACTTACTGTAGACAATAAATAAGATACACTTAGTCATTTTTCTTGCGTCTGCCAGGATTCAAAATAAAAAGGTAAATATTTCATGGGCTAAAAAGGGCATTTGTCTTTGTATTGTCCACCAGAAGGCAGACAGCAACAAGAGCGAGACGATAATGATGATGGCAGAGAGAGAAGAGAGGCAATAGAGACTGATAAGAGACAAGACAGATGAGGAGAGAAGAAAGAGGCAGACGGCGAGGCAGGAGAAGATGGATGAAGATATGGGGGTGTCCTGCACTATCATCATCCTTCTGTCAGATCTAATAGACTTTTCCTACTGAAGATCACTCTTACGGATTCATTACCTTTCTATGATGGTGCAGGGGGCTTACATTAGGAGAAGATTTGGTCCTTCAAAGTCTCATCTACATGAACTTCATGAGGTTTGGGGTATTTTTTGTTGCTTTTTGTTATAGTGCTTGTTTGAAATTGGTTAATTGTGGTGTTCTGCACTCAGATATTCGCGCATAATGAACGCTTATCTGTATAGTTAATGGCCGATTCGTTTCCATAAACTGTGCTGGTTTAATTTCTTTGTTGTCACTCCAGTATCTTTCTTCACACTGTCTGGGTTTTCAGGATCACTTACAGATTCTTTTGATTGGATGGAATAAACATCTTTTCTATCTATTGGCCATCCAACCCAATAATGATACACAAAAATACTCCTGCAGAAGACAATAACTTAGCATCACTACAGGTGACAGGAAAATACCAATGAGCCAAGTCTGGCGGCGCCTGCCTCTCCAGAGCCCGGTCCAGCGGCGGCGTCCGCCTCTCCAGAGCCCGGTCTGGCGGCAATGTCCGCCTCTCCAGAGCCCGGTCCGGCAGCAGCGTCTGCCTCTCCAGAATCTGTCTTGTCCTTTCAAGATTAACTAAACAAGGAGACGAGGAAACAAGGAGGCGGGGTGATGACGCAAGACCGGAGAGCACACGGCAGATGTAAACACAGCGGAGCCATGTGCTTCCACACCCATAATGCACACCCAGAGCGCGAGTCTAGACTCCGACTCTAACCAGAACCAAACTAAGACAAGACGAATCGGAGTCTAAACCCCGCGCTCTGACAAATAACATAGACTGTGTCAGGATCCTGGCGAAACACGATATCTAAGACTTAACAGGAAGCCAGGATCCTGACACTGGTTCTATGGTTTGTTGTGACTTTCCTTAGACATAATGACTTCTAAAGTGTACAAACAGTATATTTGATCCCCTAAATCTTACAGAAACCTTTTTGCATTTTGACATTTTAAATGTTACATTTTCATCATTAAGTATGTAATCAGTTTCCCTCGTGGTGACTGCTAGCTGGTCCCCACAATGTACACTACCGGTCAAAAGTTTAGGATCACTTGCCTAAAATGTTTCTTATGATATTAAAAGTCTTTTAATCTAAAGGCGTATTTACCTGTATTTTAGGTCTCTATTTTAGGTCTCTTTCACACCACTGGCATTTTTTTCCCTATTGTAAGCTTAACGCTAATTCTGTTGAGCAAGGAAAAACTACTTCTTTTAATCTAAAGGCGTTTTTTTAAATGTCTTAAATTAATTTGTTTTGTAGACATTTATATCATTACACCAACTTAATTAATTTTTGTCATTAGAGAACTACATTTTTTTCTTTATTAATGTTTAAAAATCACAGCAGACTGTTCCCTGAAGAAACTAGATGGTAAAATACCAAAAGAACATTTATGCAAATTCTAGACAGTGTGTGGCTACATTAAATATGATAAAATATAACATGCTTTAATTTATTTAAAATTTTCTTTAGTCACAAAATAATTCCAATAAGTATTTTATCTGATAATTTTAGTTAGTTTACTATTATTAAAAATGTGGAAAAAAATAAAATAAATAAGAGATCCTAAACTTTTGACTGGTGGTGTAGATCCTTGTGGGATGGTAAAAGGGACATTTGATTCTCACAATGGTAGAAAACGAGTTTTTGCACAGTCATACACATGCGTGCATGTGCACACGCACACACGTTTTTATACTGCACAAACTTTGTATTCTATCCCCTAAACCAAAGGTCGGCAACCTTTACCACTCAAAGAGCCATTTGGACCCGTTTCCCACAGCAGAAAAAACACTGGGAACCACAAAACCCTTTTGACATTTAAAATGAAATAACACTGCATATAACTGTTTTTTTTTGCCTTTATGCTATGTAGCCTATAAACAAACTATAATGTGTTGCATTTATGAAATCAACGAACGACCACAGAGAAAACAAAATTACATTTCTGCATGCAACAATGTCTATTCAATGTCTATTTGAGTCCTTCTTGTATTTATGAAAAAAAAGGCTGAACTTAAATTATCCACCGGCAGCAAACCAAAAATGCCGTCCTCTCTGTGTACCGTCATCCTTTTACTGGCGCTTGCAGTCAGCTGTCAACCTGAATAATAAAAGGACTATTTCCTTGAACAATGAAAAAATATGAATATATGCAAAATAATAGACAATTAAAATATTGATCATACTTGGTTAATGTGATTTTTGCTTCTGAACCTCAGCGCACAGCGTCTGCACATCAGGGCTGTATGCCGTCACCTTCATCTTTACACAGGATCGTAAGCTGTCATCTGTGACGCGTGCGCGATGTTTGCTTTTAATAAAGTTCATGTTGGAGAACACCTGCTCACATACATATGTGAGCATGTAATTTAGAATTACATTTTAAAAAGGAATGAACTAAAATAAAATACATTTTAATTAAATACTCATTAATTATTTTCAAAAGCCACAGGGAGCCGCATCGGCGGGTTGCCGACCCCCGTAACCCCACCACTAATCCTAACTTTCACAAAACCTTTTGGCATTTTTTAATTAACAAAATCACCATTTAGTATGTTTTAAGCAATTTGGTTTATGATGACACAGGAAGTGTTTAATAAAACCATAAACCATGTTTAAATTGTTATACACGTCATACATATTTTCAACCCACACACAGCCGTCAATGAGTGATTCTCCTTCACTCATCTTTTATTACACATCTAAAGTAATATGTAAAAGATATATACATATTTATGATGTGAAATCAACAAAAGCAGACAAAATAGACATATGATCATTAAAAAGGCAAAAGCAGTAAGACCTGAGTAAGTGCGTGAGTGAGTATCCACAACTGAAGGAACACACACCTGTATGAGGAACACACCTCAAACCTGTATACACACACAGACATAAACACACAGCAAATGTAAGTGTAAATACAATTCAATTCTATGGAAAGTCTCCACCATGATCATAAAACAAATGTGTGTGTGTGTGTGTAAACACAGCAGCTATGCGTGTCATATCTGTTGATGTTCGGGAGCTTATGGAGGCCTGCATTTAAACAGGCAGATACAGTAAAACACAGACATCTGTCATCAGTTCACTGCTAATATCACGTCAAAAAGAAACAGACAGACAGGTGCGGAGAGACAGATAGAATGGCAGGACAGCAGGCTGACAGGAAACATGCTAGCAACAATGTCAACACTGAGAAAACACCAGCAACATCAAACCAGCAACCACAAACAACCGCAGCAGCTGCAATTGTGTTTAAGTGGCTGGCAGCTTTAACACGGGCGTGTTTGTGTGTGCTCAATCATTAGGTGTGTGTACACCTGAATGCGGCTATCACACACGGTAAAAAGAGTTGAGCGTGCTCAATAGAGGGCGAACAGCTGACAGCATTAGACTGAATGGACACATTTAAAGTGTTTAAATGTCTTTTCACCATCATGAATGCTATTACAACAAAAACATCAATATCTTTATAGGCTGCAGGACAATTGGTATAAATAGCGCAATCTAAATACAGCTGTTACATTGCAGAAAGGTACCAGCAGATGCAGATCTTAAAAGAGTCATGGTATGCTGTAGTAAAGTGGTCAAACAAAAGCTCTAAAAGGCAGTTTTTCTAGTTTACAAGCTTACATGGGACACAAATGCTGTAATGTTTGAATTAGAAATTGGACACGTAAAATAGTCACTGCAAACATGTTTATTTAACCTATATTTTAGGTCTCAGTAAGTTTCTTTTCTTTTAACCCACTGGCATTTTGTTCTTTTTTTAAGCTTAACGCTAATTCTGCTGAGCAAGGAAAAACTACTTTTTTCATGGAATAGCAAAAATAAAGAAAAAAATGTATTTATTCACCAATTTGATCCAAACTCTTTCTCGAAAAACAAGTATATTATACAATTTTGCAGGACAATGTATGTTAATTATAATTTACTGCATGGACATCGGAAGCAAACAAATTTGATTAGATTAGATTCAACTTTATTGTCATTGCACATAGTTACAAGGCAACAAAATGCAGTTAGCATCTAACCAGAAGTGCAAATTAGCAGTGCAATGTGAACATATATACAGGTATATAGAAAAGGGATATAAGTAAAAGCTGTATATAAATTGAATTTACAGAATATATATATATATATATATACAGATGTATATATGAATGTGCAGAATAAGAAATATACAGTAACTACATATAGATGAATGTACATTATATGCAATAGTATGAATATACATATGAATAAACATGAATAACTTTACAGCTGGATGGATATGCAGGGAGTATACATAAACACACACACATATACGGTATATACCTATATGAATATATATATTAGTATGCAATCTGTATGCAGACTATACAGATGAATGTACAGAGAGTATGTACAGAGATATATTACATTACTGTGCTTATTATGGTTTATCAGTGTGTGGGGGGAAAAAAAGTTACCATCCATTCGTGAAGTTGAGTTCACTAAGGTAACCGCTATGGTTTAAAAACTGTTCCTCAGTCTGCTGCTTTTGACTTTTAAGCATCTGAAACTTTTTCCAGAGGGAAGGAGAGAAAACAGTTTATGTGTAGGGTGAGAGGAGTCCTTCATGATGCTGCAAGCCTTAGTGAATTAGAAAACTACTGACCGATTTCAAACCTCCCATACCTGTCTAAAATACTGGAAAAAGTAGTGTCTACTCAGCTGTGCTCTTTCTTACAAAATAATGATATGCTAATGATATGCTATTTCAGTCAGGCTTTAGGCCATATCACAGCACAGAAACCGCATTGGTTAAAATAACAAATGACCTGCTCATAGCTTCAGACCGAGGCAACATTCAATTCAATTCAATTCAACTTTATTTGTATAGCGCTTTTCACAAAGGACATTGTTACAAAGCAGCTTTACATGTATGATAAATGTACAC
>JAZGTI010019460.1:0-11082 GCA_036877585.1 Botia kubotai | reverse complement strand
GTCATCAAGTTGTATTTTACATCGACAGAACTTAAAATTAAATTATTTTTTGATTAACGGATCATTTTAAACTCAGACAAGTCATGATTATATATTGAATCAAAACGCATAATTTGTGTGTCACCTGAGCTCAATAAAATAAAACTTGAAAGTAAAAWGTCTAACAGTATTTATGAACTTGATTTTTCATTTTACAACAACATATATATTTAAGTAATGGCAAAAGGTCCCATTAATTACTTTTTAGAGTGAAGAGACAGGGGAAAAAAACAAGAGACGGACCAAGAAATCTGAGCTGATCAGCCCAGGACCCTGTCAGCCCCCAGGGATGTCACCAGGTGCTCCAGGCTTACCTAGGTGGTACACGTGGAACAGGCCAACACAAACAGCTGGATATCCACCCTCATGGGGGGCCACCAAAATCGCTGTTGGATAGCTGCCAGCAACATTTGGGGGACAGACTAGCCTGGAAGCGTAACCCCAGTGAAAGACCTCAGGTTGCAGTGCAGCCAGTACAAACAGCTGACCCTCCAGGCACCCTCTTGGAACTTCTTCTTCATCTGGCCTCCTCTACCTGCAGTGCCCCAGAGAATCAACCCCTTGGGAAGAAATGAACTGACAGGAGAGAGCATTGGGTATAACTTTCTTGAAACCCAGCCAGTACAAGAAGGTGAAGTTAAAACAAGCGAACAAGTGTGCCCGTCAGGCCTGCAGTGCACTCAGCCTCCTCAGTAAACAGACATACTCGAGGTTCTTATGGTCTGTCCAAACCAAGAAGGGCAGTGCTGCAATCTCCAGCCAATGACGCCACTCCCCAGCCTGACTGTCAGCAGCTCCCTGTTGTTCTGCTGGGGTTATCCGGTGTGAAAAAAAGGGAAAAACAGATGCACCTTATTGACCTTGGGGGATTGTGGGGACATTTGTCAGACCAAATGAAAGGACTAGATACGCAAAATGTCTCAAAGGGGTGTTGAAGGCTGTGTTCCCTTCATCCCACTCACAAATATTGACCAAGTGATAAGCATTGCGGAGGTCCTAGCTTAGTAAAGACTTTGGCTCCCTGCAAGAGCTCGAAAGCAGACAATGTTAGAGGCAAGGGGTACATATTCCTTACCATAATATTGTTTAAACCCCTTTAATCGGGGTGCAGGGGTGAAGGGAGCTATCCTTTAGTTCCACACCAGCAGGAAAGGATGAGGGACGGATGAGACCAGCTTCAAGTGAATTGTGAATGTTCTTCTCCATGGCCTCTTGTTCAGGAACAGACAGGGAGTAGAGACAAATGCCTGGGAGGAGACGTACCTGGGAGGAGATTGATGACCATTATACAGCCAGTGTAGAGGAAGTGAGGTGGCCCGAGACATGCTGAAAACCTGCCACAGATCATGCTACTCCAACCTGGGCCCTGGTTTGGCCACTGTCTCCACCTGCAAAACAGAATTTCAAAGTCACCCAAAGCATCACTAGACCTACTCATCGCTTTAATCACACACTAGATCTAATAATATCACATGGACCAGACCCTATAGATATAGATATTACACCTGATCATCATCTTATTTCATGGATAATACAAATCGCTGATGTTAGCCTTATTGCTCCACACTATTGAATGGGCAGAACCATTACCCCAACCACCAAAGACAGATTCACAGATGCCTTGCCCGATCTATCTAATCTACTCGGCACACCCATAAACACTAAAGATCCAGATAAAATTACAATGTCGTCTTCACCAGTACTCTTGACACTGTCGCACCCATCAAATTAAAAAATTCAAAGAGAAAAGTATTGCTCTATGGTATAACAGCGCAACTCTAAAGAGAGAAACCCACAACCAAATTTGGAGATTTTCTGGAGATCTTAGCACACAAATAGAAAAATATAAAAACAATCCTAGGTTTTTAATACAGTTGCCAGATTAACTAATAAACATACACTACCTGAAGACAATATGCCATCAAACTTTAATAGTAACGAACTACTCAACTATATATTACATCAAGACCAGATGATATTCATACCTTAGCTAAATTATAAGACTGTTTTAAAGACATAAAACATTGGATGACATAATTTTCTTTTTTTAATTTCAAATAAGACCAAACCCAAGTAGACAGAAGCTCTCTGATTACAGTTTTTAATTAGAAGGATGTAATGTTACCTTATCCAACACTGTTAAAGACTTGGGCATCTTATTAGACAGTAACTTGTCTTTTAAAAAAATCATGGCATATATTACAAAAACTGCTTTTTTCCACCTTAGAAACATTGCTAAGCTGTGTAACATCTTTTTTATTTCTGATGCAGAAAGCTGGTCCATGCTTTTATGACCTCCAGACTGGACTATTGTAATGCACTTTTAGGTGACTGTTCAGCTTCCTTAATAAACAGGCTACAGTTAATCCAAAACGCAGCAGCTATTACCTGGTTACCTGTTAAATTCCATATTATTTATATGTACCTATACCTATAAAGCCTTAAACAGGTTAGCCTCTATGTACTTGACTGAACTTCTCTTTCGTTACAAGACAATGCACGCTTTACGCTCACAAAACGTTGGACTTCTGGTTGTAACTAGAATCGCAAAGTCCACTAAAGGTGGCAAAGAATTTTCGCACTTGGCTCTGCTACATTTTGCTGTATTTGGCTAAGCAGTGGTTTGGGTGGCTCGCCAATGTATTAGATTTCTCTAATACATAAAATAGGTAAGCTTGACCAAAGTTCAGGGGAAAAGAGTTTATTAAAGAAAGTCGTGTAGCATAGCCGTCTTCTAGATCTTAACCCAAGGTACTGTCTGTGTGATCAGACCTAATACCTGGAAACAAAATGGCCCACAAACAAAATACAAATGCAACTGGGACCTCCTACTGGAGGCTTTACACTAGGCAGGAAGCATGATCCATCCTGGGTATGGATCATTTAATTATATAGCCATTTGTTTCACACCTTTACAGACCAAATGGTGAATTCTGGGGCACAGTTGCAATGTAACACATCAGATGTTGATTCCGTCTAGGGAACTGTCAATACACATAATCCTTCAGCTCCTAAACTCTGGAGTAGTCTCCCTGATGCTGTTCAGGGCTCAGACACACTCTGCAGTTCAAAAATAATTTAAAGAATCTCTTTAGTGAAGCATTCTCATAATGCATCTCATCACTTGTTTTTCATTACACCTCTAAAAAGAAGATACATCATATTATGTGCTTACCATTATGAACAGCAGCTAAGTGAATTGTTCTCAGTTTTCGTTTCGGGAGTTCACTGAAGCTACAGATTTAAATTTTTAACAGCTACAGATTAAATGGGAGAGGGAAGGGGAATGGCCCATATCCCACTACTCAGCTGTGGCTACATTCAAAAACAAACCCTCAGCTCCAGAGTTCACAATAGCCAGATCAAAGTGGGATGAGTTTATTGGATGAGAGTCAATGGCAGCAAGGTACGGGATGACAGAGTCTTGACCAGGAAAGTTCCCCACCAGTAATACTCGATCTGCCGCTGTGCATTGACTTTTAACCAGCATGCAGCCGCAATTGCCCCGGCTTTCTGCAGAAGAGGCGCAACCCCTGGGTCAGATGTAAATGTTTCTGGGAGGAGGGGGTGAGGTAGAGATGCCCCAGCTGCATGGACTCAGGGTTGGTTGACAGAGAAGTAGGGGACAGTGAGACTTGGTGAGGCACACCCTTCTCAGAGCCCCGGTCAAGCAATCAGCACAGCAATCACAACAACTATGTAACCGGCTCTACCCCGAAGGGCCAGATCAGTGAGGCTGTCAAGGATATGAGGTAACCCACAGGAAGCAAGTACATCTTGGATCTCCTTAGTCAGCCCTTCCTAAAACCTCCCCCTAACCCCAGTTACAAATGACTACCAGGGTTCTTAACTGGACAGGTATAAACAACTTTGCCATATCTTCTGAAAAGTCTTTGAAATAAAAAAAAATGGCTTGAGCCTCCCAAACAGCCTTTCCCCACAAGCTCTTCCGGAAAGCTAAGTACGGTCATAGGCAATCTTGGTTTTCTTTTTAGTGAAGCAGTGGGGCTGCAGGGCAAAAACCAGGGAACAAGGAACTCCTACATTAGTTTGGGTTGATGTTTGGGGTTGTGGGGAGGTGTTTAAGTTGAAAAAGTGGTCAACTGGATATTTACGGCACCCTGTTGTTCCTGGAGTTGTGCAGAGATCTCAGCCACCTGGGCAGTCAGGAGGTCCACTTCATGGGATGTGGAGAAGAACCTACTGGCTCTATAGCTCGATCAGACCATACTGTCAGGAAAGACAGATGGATTCAGTTGCAGGTTAAACGAAAAGATTATTTACCACAGTATACAAACTGGGAGAGATTCAAAAAAGAAGCAAAATAGAGGAGGATAAGAAGGCTAAGAACAGGGTCTTCCAGGAAGAGAGCAAAGACCCGGGCACTAAGCACAGACCGCTGAAGTGGATAAATGGTTTTTGCAAGATCACAATAACTAATCACTGCCATTCTTCTGCTGGCCATTTTATTGCAGGTTTGGTATCTATGGATCATGTTTAAAGTGCTCACCCTCTAAGAGAGTCTAGTTTTTACAGCTGTTATTTTCTAGATCTGCAGTATTTAAACTGCAGAAGTGCACATGAAGAAACATGGAGAAAGATATTCACATGGAACAGGAGAACCCACAAAACAAATCTTAAGCAGGGGCAGGAACTTGCTATTAAAGGGACATCTGGTGTGGGTTAACAAAATCTGACAAAGAGCAGAAAAATGTGATTTGCCAATTATGTTGGTGCGAATTAACTTAATAGCAGTGACTACTAGTACAAGCAAACAGTTTCATCAACATAAAATCAAAGGAATATTGTGAAAGCCAAAGACACACTTCACGTTAAATGGTCCATTAACTCTTGGCACTTAAAGCAAAAAAGCAAGTATGTCAAATTTAGTAAAATACTTACTCAAAAATTCTAGCTGCATAACAAAATACTTTTTTCGGTGATCAATATTCTGGTGAATTGGTGCAATGTGGTTGGCTGTGAGAGGAGCTTGGTTGATCCGTTCTAGTGATGGCTGTGAAAAGAGCCTTTACAAGACAGCACTGGCAGGTACCAACTGCCCTTGTGCAAGGCACCTAACCCCTGATTGCTCTCTGGGCCACTGCTCTGCTGTGTGTGTTTTCATGACTTGCAGTGTTTGTTCTCTCCTCACCACATTTTGGGTATGGGTTACCATTTCACTTTCAATATCCTGGCTCTTCCCAGCTTTGTAATGGCATTAAATAATGCCAGAAACTTAAAAAAGTGCAACCATCCATCATAGAGAATGATTCCATGAAATGTATTTTTGTGCTTTATAAATATCTTTTGAAATAAAATAATAGAGATCAGAACACAACATTCACATATGGCGGAATGGCAAGAGCGCAAAATCACTTTTTGTCTTGCATGTGTCGTGACTGTGTGTTGTGATGCAACACACGGTCACGAGACATGACGAATGAGATTCAATAAGATTCGAAGTTGCCGTGCTGCCATGTTGGGTGTACTGATTCATAAAGCTGTTTGTGTTCATATATATATATATATATATATATATATATATATATATTCTTTATATAAGTCTCCTGAGGTTACTGTAGTTGGCAGAGTTACCAAAAACTTGAAGCAATATTTTTCTGATAATCAAGCTAAAGGAAGCAAACTAAGAAGGAAATAATATAAAATTGATTTCTTTAAAAATCTTTTCATAATTTTATCTGCCTGGTTGTCTGCTTTCTGTATAAATCTTATAGCTCATTTAGCCTTTATAACCAATGCTTTTGGTTTTGACACTGTCATCTTTGGCTTGCTTGCTGCTGAAATTAAGTTAGGGTTTTATACTTTGCTATTACCTCTCTATAAGTAATGGCCAAACTACAATCGTATAATCGTCAACTTTTCTTACTTAGTAATGCTAATGTACATTTTATTTACATTTTATGGTATTATTGTAAATTCTTTGTGTGTTATTCAGTAATTCCCCTGTTTTTGTGTCATTTCTTTTTTTTTTGGCGTATTTCAATGTAAGCTGGAATGACGTGCGGTTTAATATGATACCTATCATCTATCGTGCTAATTGACCAAATGTCTCTTAGAAAAAGTATATACTGTATACATCTTATACAAACTTTTATACACATTTGCTTAATAACACTATAGGTATAATGACTTTATTACCATCCTACAGATAGTTTATTTTACTGTCAGTATCGCTAATGCAAATCTTATGTTAAAAATGGCAATAATATCATGTATTCATGTAAATATACCATATATTTTTCATAATATTAGGTTTTCCCAAATGTCTGTACTGTCTGTATGAATATGTGTTTACGGTAAAAAGCTGCTTTGCAACAATGCAAAATTGTAAAAAGCGCTATAGAAATATATTGAAATTGAACTGAACAATCCTATAGACAGTTGTTATTATTAGTGAGTTCTGCTATTGTACTTTTTTAACACATACAAATGATACACATGCTTGTCTAATAGCATTATTTAAATAACTGACTGTTCTACAAATTAATTGTATAAATTTGAACTTAAATATTTAATATTTAATATACAGAATCGAAAATACAGAACAACTGCAAAAGCGATAAGTTTGAATTGCCGATCTTTTATATATGCAAAGCTAGTCTGAAAGGTCTTTAGCATTACAAAAAAATGAGGCACTTTGTGGAAGGTTATCCGAATTAAAATAGGAAATAACTAATGCAAGATATCAAAAAAGAAATGGTTATTGTTTATATTTGATGTATAGTGTATACCGTTATATCACGTGTATATTGTGACAAGGTGATTGACAGGTTTATAGCGGCAGGCACGTAATAAGACGCAGTTTTGTGATGTGGAAGTATTCATTTAGATCTGCACGAAGCATCAAAACAATTGTGACATTACTATTGTGGTATCGATGTGGTATCTGTGGCACTAGCCATAAACACCTTTGAACTGATTGTAAACAGAACATGTAAGATCATCAAATGCAACAGGAAAAGTTCACTCAGGTCTTCCAAAATCTGACTCATCTCATCCAGACCTTCAGTTCTTCCATTCTCCGCTCTTTGGAATATGCTACAGGTTACTGTCTGTAAAGAATTCCCAAATAATGAGCTGCTTCTTCCACACTGCAGTCAGAGCACTTTGCTCATGGCATTAATCACCTACGATCCGCTCAGAGATGCTGCTGCCCAAAGATCTGTTTGTTTACCTCGCTGGTACACTCGATATAGAATACGCTGGTCACTAAATATAGAAATCATCATTTTTTCTATTGATTTTACTTTCATCCTTCGAGGAAAGTTCTCATATTTTTTACATCGACTGGACTTCTGTAAAAAAATTCCATCACAAGGATGGTGGACAATAAAACAATTTTATACAAAAGCCAACAGTTCTCAAAGTAACAGATTATCAGGTTAAAGACTGCCAGATTAAAGCTATAGAGCCAATGTAAAGAAAAGTAGAGAGAACAAACTGATGAGTGTTTTGTTCTTGTAGAAAACAAGAAGTTATAGCTTTGCAATTTGAGCTGAACGTGCCATTTCTTTAGGCATGTCAGGATGCCCCGGCTCTCCTGGGTCCAGTAACTGGGCTGTTTTTGACTAGGGCCATTAAGCAACCCCCCCAAAACATAAACTGCATAGCATTCACCTGGTAAATTATGACAACTCACAGTTTCATTAGCCTGAGACGCTATAAATTGAACCTCTTCATTTAGCGTAATTAATTATAAGGGAAAGGTTACACTTTACAGTATAGTCTCATTCATTAAAATTAGCTAATGCATAAGCTAACATGAACTTACAATAAGTAATATTTTTACAGCATTTATTAATTTTAGTTCATGTTAATTGATAGCAGTACTATTAATGTTTAGTGTAATGATGTTAATTGTTTGTTCATGTTGTGCATTAAATAATGTAAAGAGATTAAATATTATTTAAACATTCTTAGTAAATGTTGCAATTAACATTAACTTCAAATCAAATGCTGCATAAGTATTACTCTGTCATTTTCTAACAAAATAAATAAGTTTTGCTCGGCAAACAATAATGCAAGTTATTTCAAATTTATCTGCATAGTATGTCATTAGTTTTATTAGGATTTTAGTTGATCGACAGAACTAAAGCATACACATCTAGTTTTGTTATGTACGTCTCTGTTTATTATTTTAAACACAATTACCATTATCCACTATGTAACTTCACAATTATCTTGAATTGTGAAGACATTACTAGTGGCCACAAGATGGCAACAGTGCATTTTAATTGACAGTGGAAGCAGATTTCTCCGCACTCTCCTGTGTACATCGTTAAAGTACTCAAAGTCAAGTCATTCTGAATGTTCTTGTTTGCAAATTTTGCCTACTGTTTTCTATTTTTAAAATTTTTAGGGGCAATACAAATTAACATTGCAATATAAAAGTTTGATTTGGCTAAAATAGACAGTATTTATCTGCTATCCCTGGGCAGGTTAATATTAGTAAAATGAATGCACTAGAAAACAATTAAAGGTAAAGCAAGTTTGGATTAGGAGGCTGCTCTCGAACCCTGAGACTAAATGTGGATGATTATATGGGTGAGATACCTAAAGCGGGAGTAGGGAAAGTAAAAAGATTTATACTCCAGTAATTAGTTTGGAAGATTAGATGAATGCACTTCTGTGTGAAAATGTTGTGTATTTAATACTTCAGCAAGGCTCATCTACCGTAAATGCAGTTATGCAGTTACCAAACTTTTTGAATTTTCAACACACAATAACATTGGTAAGAAAATATAAAAAATATTTATGATTTCGTTTTATACTTAATGAACTTTAAATCATGCATGATCTGTGACTTTTTAAAGGTAATTGCATCATAAACCATCATGTGTGAAAATGATGTAGTAGGTTATTGATAATATAAAACTAATACTTTTAGTTAAGTTAGTAATTACTAACTAGATCAGTGGCTAAAATATTTTTTTGGTTGAACATTCATAGGTTTATTTTTTTTGCTGGCAATTTTAATGTTCAGATGTAATTTTGTCTTCATTTTGTTCAGTATGTTCTCTTGTTATTTGTAACAATTTCCCTTGCCATATAGACCTGGACAACACAATAGTTATTGTTCTGTAGGATTCAAAATGTGTCTTTCCCTGTAAAAATTCTCCATTAAAAGCACACTGCAAATATAGATAAATCAGAAGAGCTCATAACCATATTCGTTCATGGTAGTGAATCTGATATTTTGCCCACTTAATGGGACATACAAAGTGTAGTGAGTAATGTGTGCGGTTTTCTTCTTTTTTTGGATTAAATTCTGCAAAGACTTTCTGAATATTTGGATGGGGTCAGAGTCTCAGTGCTGCCCTCTGTTGTTGCTGTATAATTATTCTTACATTCTTATTGATGTTCAGAAGAAGGGACGTTTGAAATCATATCAGTAAAGTAAGCATAGTGTTTGCTGTAGATCAGTTACCTGTTTAGTTTACCTGTTTGACAGTCACTATAATTACAAGGAAATGGTATATATGTTCCTTTTTTGGGTAACACTTTACCATAAGGTTGTATTTATTAATAACAGTAAATGCATTCGCTGACATGAACTAACAACTAGCAATAATGTTTAACATTTATTAATCTTTGTTAATGCTAGTTAATACCAAAACAATTACATATTAGCTAATTGTGCATTAACTAATGTTAACAGTTACATCTTTTGATTTTAAAATGTATTAGAAATTGCTGACATTAACATGAACTAATATTACTAAATGCTGTAGGAGTATTGTTCTTTGTTACATAATGCATTAACTAATGTTAACAAATACAATTGTAAAGTGTTACCCTTTTATGGTGCATGGATCTCAACCAATCCAGGGACCTCTTATAAAAACCTGATTTTCACTGTAACAGTGTATATATATCCCACTGTCATTAATGAACATTATACTCAACTAGTGTAGCAACCAGTCTGTCAATCCTTTTTACAACTATAGAAGCAAATGAATCTACCAAAGATTACATAAAAGAACAAAAATAACTGTTTGCTTTCTTTATCAGTCCATGGACCCCCCAGAGCACCTTTATGGACCCCCAGGAGTCATTTTGGTCCATGCTTTGATAACCCTGGATTTAACGGACTGAGACTTGAGCTTGTATTGTCTGTAAACATCAGAGATAGACACATACATACAAAATCTACAGGACCTCAAATTCATATTACGACTGAAGCATGTTCCAAACACTTAGTATTATTATTGATTGGGCAAAAAGTGAAGTACTTTAGAGATGTTTTTGTTTTCTTTTGTGCCTTTTTAATGGTTTTTAAAACATTACAACTATTAGAGAAATAAAAGTTACAAACGTAATTGACCTGCAGTTCGCATTCATTTCAAAATGTTACATAAATAAAACTCATATTTATAAATATCTCTTTTATAAACATATAAATAGTTTTTTAACATAAATACATTTATGCGAGAAGGAAATACATGAATGTACAGCAGCAGCAACAATATACAGCTTTTAATCCACATTATCCACCATGTCTTTTATTTTATGCATATGTTGTATCTATTTTTATTTATTTTATTTCATTTGTACGTGTCATTGTCCCCACAAATGATGCTTGTAGTGGCTTCGTACCATCAGTCCGATTCTTGCGTGTTTTTCCTTAGAAGAGAAACAACTAAGTCCGATCTATCGGAAATGAATGACGTCCGTGATTCGCTCTAAAGGAAAGACAAGGAAAATATGTCATTATTAGATGGATTTGCAGAGACATGTGCTGCGTCAGTTCAACCTCTTACGTGCGTACATGTCACCAACGTCACAACCTTTGAGAATAAGCCTGCATCATAGAGTCAGCTACTGTTATCATCAATTTAACTTATTCAAACTGTCTCATCCATAGTTATCTAGTACACGCACATAGTTGCAATCTATTAACCAATCGCAGCAAAGGTCAAATTAAGCAGGTGACATAATAAAGCTACCTGTAAGTATATATCACCTGTTATAACCTCATTCAAAAGCTTTTTGCCTAAAGCAACTGTAATTTTTAGTCATATA
>JAZGTI010019459.1:0-11082 GCA_036877585.1 Botia kubotai | reverse complement strand
CGTTCTTCTGTCTTGGCATTGTGCCATAACCCACTGGCCTGTTACACTCAGTCTGTCTACAGTCTGTGACTAGTGGTGCGTAACTCTGATAGCCGTGTAGTCAGCTAATAGTGCATATGTAGATCTATCTATGTCTTACCTTATATAATGGTGATGGCTTGATGGATATTATTAAAAATAATGCGTAATCAGATCCGTCGATATGAACGCGCTCTCGTTTTCTCCTGTGGTCCCGCTGGGTTCATCAATAGCAACTTATCCTCGATCCATCAGCGCAAGTCTTCCGACAAACGCGCGCTGACTTGCTATAATCGATTAGATTCAACTGGATAAATATCTTCCAAAAACGAAGCAGTGCGCGTTTTGCATCAATTGACGCACGAACAAAGCCGCCGTAATGTCACGGAATCTCCGGTCGCACAGGTCGCTTTGCTTTGTGCCACTGTGACCTCACCGGCAGACGGTGCGACGTTGCAGCGTTTGCTTTGAACCGGGCTCGTCTGTAGACACCAACAACATCGCCCCATTCCGCGCAATAAACAGCAGCACCTTTCAGCCGTCTTGTTCCGTCCCGGCAGCAGTGCTTCCCCTGTGGTTTGTGTGTGGGAGTGAGAACGTCTGGTTTTGGTCAGAAGAGCCGCGTTTAACTTGCGCCCGGGAGCGAGCAGCAGAAGTGGAGCGGGGCGGGCACGGGGCCAATCATCTGTTAGACATTTCCCTTTTCAGGAGCGGCGGCTAGTATTTTCCAGCCGTGCGCCTGATCGCTTTTTTTCGGTGTTCCCTAAAGAACAGGTATGAAGTGAACGCAAGTCGGTGCAGATTTTAGATTTTGGCTGCGATACAAGTTCCGCCATCTCCCTTTTTTTACACACGCAAACTTATACACTTTCTACACTCGTGAACACTTCCAAGCCAGTTGGTACAATACTACAAACTAACCATGTGCAGACCTATTTTGTCACTTTAGATATTTGCCATTTATTTTATTATTATTATGTTACATGTGAGGACCATCATGTCTTAAAAAGGTTTTCAAAAATCTGGCCCCCACAATAACGAAACACACACACACACACGTTTCGCTGTTTCCTCGTCTAACTGACTGCAGGTTCCAAAAAATACACCCTGCTTTTAGTTAAAAGCAGATCTTTACTCTTGTGCCAGTCATTTATTTTCTTGTGTTAAAAGCAGCCCTGTGTTAAAGTAGATTTCCAGGTGACTTAGGCTTGGGTCTGAGAGAAGGACTGATAATGCACTGAAATAAACTGGAAATAAATGAAAACCATACGGTTCCAGTACTGGTGTGGCAAAACTCTCTGTCCGCTAGTCTTTGTGTAGCCAAAAATACGGATCGTAAAAAGTCACTTTGACTTCTTGTCGCAGAGCATCGCTATGACCGTGACACAGGTTCCACGGTAGCAACACCAATCAGATTTGACAAAACGTTTAGGCTATAATAACAATGCTTTGTTTTTATACCACTATATACTGTAATGTTGAGACAAACCAGTCTTTGAACTTCAAAAGCCCGTCTAGAGAAACGATATTGGAGTTAGAATGACCATTGGCAATAGCGCCATCTATTGGCTATAAGCAGTACATCATGTGTTTGGCAACAGAGCATCCATTATTTTGACATACACTGAAACACGTCTTGTAATTACTCTTCATCTGACTGTATGTTTCTGCTACAGCATGTCAACAGGGTCACAGAGTTCAATACCACTAGTTCAATGTCTAACTTTATCTGTTAGTAGAAAGACAGACTCGTAAGGTGCTGCTGTCTTTGAAAATTAAGAAAAAAGCTCTTTGCCTCAGGATAAAACTGAAACTTTAATAGGCCTTCTGTAACAAACTATTTGGTACACAGTTCTCTCACAGAAGGAAACACAGACACACTTACATGGGCCAAATGAATGTGGTACTAGTATTATTTAAAGTATGAATCTAAGGCGTACAAATGTAGATGTGTGTGTGTTTTTATTTATTAGATTGTATGTATTCGATTGCTATGCTATTATAAATAAGTAAATAAATGTGCTTTAAAATCAGTATTTGTGAGATGACAGATTTGCCTAAGATGTCTTGTTAATTCAGGCTGATCTGTTCAAGGAATATCAACCAAACAAATTCAAAATACAGGTCAAACAGCTATAAAAAGTACAGTTTGCACTATTTTTACGATTTTTTTGTGAGTGTATGTATCTTAACAACCACGTGGTGGCGTGGTTTAGCCCTAATATTTTACAATAGAGTAGCAGAAGTTTACTGAAGTTGGCTCTCGAGGCGCGACAGAATTTCAAAATTTTCACTACCACGTTTGGAAACTAAATTATAGTTTTTATGACTGTACACCAAAATTGTAATTCATAAGATATTGTATTGAAGACCCAAATTAACTGACTAACACATCCAATCTCACATTCAAGAAAAACACAGGCCAAGGTAGAACAGCAGAAGTGTTTGTTTTCAAAAACCAATCACATACAAATGCATGTTTTTAACATACTGTGTAAGACTTCATTTACAAATCATATTACAGTGATTGTACAGAAATACGAATACACGAGGTGACGAAACATCGCTGTAGGAACATTGCAACAACATTTCAAAAAGGTCATAAAAACGCTTTTCAGAGAAAAGTAAGGCATCGACTGAATCGGTGGGTATAGGCAATTGATTTATAGCATTTTCACGATCAAATTTAATGGCAAAAAAAAAAAAAAGGAAATACAAACATACACAATGCTTAAAACATGTGCTGTATAAAATGTTTAAAATGTATTTTAGTTGGAACACACCTTGTGAAAGTTTAAGGTTCGATGACACGCCCGACCTCAATTATGATGGGACACAGAGAGCAAAGGAGGAGCGTGTTACGCCTCTTGTGCAACATTTTCTAAAATATCTGGAGATTTTTCTGCTGGTGTTTATTGGCTCTGTAAACTGAACAGGAGTCTTATCACTGAGTTCAGAAGCTGATGGGTTGATCTTATAAAAACGGTCACTGGTCTCTTATTTGTTTTCACATCTTCACTGCAGGAAAAACATTATGTAAGAAGATCGGCGAGGACTGTGAGCATTTATTTTCAGGCACTGGTACTTTGTGAGCCATTAAAATACATAAAATGCTGTGTTATGCTGTGGTAGTTAAACTAGTAGGCAAGTATTAGTTAAGACTGTTAAAACTTTGTTTAATGAACTATTCTTTCAAATTACTTCATGAAAATGTTGCCGTCATTAACTCACATTCACGTCCGTTCCTGCTCTGTATTATTTCGCTTAAACTATGAAACACACATAAAAATAAATAATAAACATTTTACAAACATTACATAATTAAAACATTTAAATAATGTTCTTATAAACAAGCAATAAAATAGTGGATGTTTGGAATATGGCGTTACGCTGTAGGAATTGCATGGCCAGACAACTGTAAACCGGCCTGTTTACATAGTTAACTAGTCAGATTCTCATTTACAGTGGGAAAATCATTTGGAAAATAATCTCTATGAGTTAACAGCAAAACAAGCCCTTCATAAACTCATCAGAAGTGAGACATAACAGACGTCTATGTCAATTTGTGACGCAGCTGTTTTCTGGTCATAATGCATTACACATCCTCCATTTTAACATTGTGCTGTACCATGTCATTATTATTATGACAGATGTGGCATTTTCCTAGGCTTGAATGCAGACACGAGAGTAAAATAAGATTCCTGGACTGTTTTACTACGTTTGCCAAGATGAAACTAAGAACCATCTGACATAGGAGAGAAAACTCTATGAGAGCGATTTGTGTGTTTATGCTTATCAGGCTTAGCAAGTAAGGGAGACATTGTGCAGCAGATCTCTGAGGACTCTTAAAACCTGAGATTCTTTCACAAGATGTGTTTCATAACTCACTATGTGCCCTAAAAATGTGCTTCATTTTGTTCTTTCAAAACAAACCACCTCCAACAGTTGAGCGACCCACGATTCTCGACTTGTCTTTTTAGCTTTCATTTTGAGTGAACAAATGATCATACATCATCGACGGGCATGATGACATCACCAGAGCCAAAAATACAGATATCAGCAACAATACACTAAACCTACACCCTCCCCACTCAGATTCCTACTGTTAATAAACTTCCTTCTGTCTTTTTTTTTTACCTGTGTGACTGTAAGAGGCAAGAAAAGATGGAGTCTTTTCGACATTTATCTTGTCATTTTTTGAAACCGCACACCGAGTGAGTGACACATTCACAAAACAGTTTTTTCTTAAGAAAACCGAAAAGAAAAAAATCTACAATCTCATACTGCTCACAGAGCTTCATACATGTACCAAGAAAGTGTTTTTGAGTCCATTTGCTCGGATATCCAGTAAATACAAAAATAGATCAGCAAAATCTATGTGCCATTTACAGTATGTAACAATCACTGAGTGAGTTCGAACCATCGCTGAGGAAAAGAAAGGAACTATCAGACAGACATCAAAGATCCAGACACTTGAAAGACAGAGCAAAAGCATTGAGAAGCCTTGACTAGCACGTACTGTACGCAAAACATCCTCTGTTGTAGGTTTCTACATTTACACCACTGGCTGTCTACTGGAAATTCAAAACTTCAGTATCTCAGGTGTTGTAGCACTGAGTGCTGGTTTCAGGTACTAAACCTGAACATTCAGGATCATAAGATCATCAGAATGCAATACAAAGATAAGCTGTAAGTAGGAACAGTCAGCTGTTTTATGGCTAATACACACAGTATGAACTAGTCACTTAGAAATGCAGCTGTCATTTCAACACTTATCAGAAATGTTAATAAAGGGTTTATCATTACCATTCAGAACAGTCACATGACTCTTAAGTTCACTGATGACGCGTGCTCACTGCTTTTCATCATAAATGATTTTATAACTCTTCTATGTTATATCCTGAACTGGTACAGAATCAGGGATTAGTATTTGAAGAACTTTTTTATAAAGCTCTATTTTTGAGAGGAAAATTATGACATGACATTATTGATTGATATTCATTAACTTAATAGAATTCACAGGAAACGTCTGTTTGGACTTTTCTGTAAATATCATCTTTAGCATATGCATTGCTGTCATTAAATTATTAGTGTTGTATTATTAGGGGGTTCGAACAAAATCTGTGTCAAACATTCTGTGAAGGTTTTGTGAAGGTTGTTGAATTTAAAACTATATTTAAAACTTTAAAAACGTTGAATATTTATAACACGTATATGTTTTGTTTCTTTTATAGCTGTATAAAACAATAAAATAATCTATTTGTGACATTTTTATATATTTTATATATATATATATATATCGAATAGATTTTTATACATGAAGTGAAGTTAATTAGGCTGTGATTATTGGCTTACAGTATATTGTCAATAAAAGAACGTTTTTTATGCATTTCTCCACATGCATTTCCCTTTTGTCAAGTACTGAATGAACCAAATCATATATTATACTTATTTCTATTATAATATTTATTTATTTCTATATGCATCTAATCCAGCTAATTCAGAGCTATTAGATTCCTGCACAGTTTCAAATAAATGTCATCTTAGAACAGGAGTTCTAAGAGGACAAAACAGTGATCTGAGCCAAGACAGCTTTTGTCTCTAAAGATCATTTATAACTGGACCTTTGGCCTGTTCACTGGTCTACGCATACATTCTCTCTTTCTTACACACTCTAAAAATATCATCAATAATACAGATGGTTGTATTATTGGAAATAATACAACCATCTCCATCTTAACCAAAACAGAAATGTCAATTCAAAAAATACAAATAAATATCTAAATAAATGTAAAACTCTGATTTATCAATGTTTCCTCCATTAACAGTATGGCATTTCTAACCCTGTTCTTGCCATCGCTTCTGAATCATTTCCCAGAATGCACCATTTCATCCCAAAAACTAGTCACGTTTCCCATAATGCACTGCGGTGGGGGTCAGCTCTGTCGTGTTGGGGCCATTGGGGCCTCACATGTTTTCTGTCCCTCACTGTATTTCTCGCATGACACACACATCATCCCTGTTGCTTATTAATGTTCTAGGACTCCAAAAGACTGTGCCATCGACACACCTGTTGTCCCTTCGATTCCTTCATCTGAGTCCAATGCGTTAGCTCCTCCTCCCCAGAGCTGTTCAGCCCTAGAGAGATCCAGCCAATCATCTCCTTCCGCTTCATGCTGCGTTTGTGGTAGACAGACAGGATGAGTGTGACGTCAGAGAGCTGGAACAGAGCTACTTGGAACACAAATGTCTCCTTGTAGGTGGGGTTGGGTTGGCCGCGGCAAATGGATGTCTTACATTTGGACATCTCTTGACCCATTGAATTCAGCAGAGTCAGCTGCACATACGTGTCTAAAACAGGATGAAACAGTGAGTCAGAGGATGTGAACCGACAGCACACCATTAAAGCAAACCAACGTGACAAGACATTGGACCGGCCGTCCTGACTCATTTTCTAAAATGTCAATTTTAAATAAAAAAATAATTCACACGTAAAAATTTTAATTTGTTGCCTCTGTCATGGTCGACAATAAAACATGTAATAATAATAATAAAACACATTTGAAAAAATAAAAATACGAAAATGAAACACGATTTTTAGCTAAAAAAGACATTTAAATTGCTTAAAGAACTGTATGATGAAATGTAAAAGAAGAAATGTAAAATTAAAACTGCAAGCTGTAACGTCTGCCTCTATATCGCCATCTCTGTTTGAAACATAAAATTGCAGGTTACTTTCTCAAATGAAGCCAAACTGACATTTCCCTGGAAATCTGACCCGGCAGCTCAAATTCTAAATCAATATTTCTAACTTACAGTTGTGAATCTGGGTAAGGACACTGTTATCTGTTATTTACTTGCTCAATAAATGGGTTTTGTTTATTTTTAACCCAAAAAGTTACAGATTGCAGCTTTAAGTAACAGCTTATTGTTGTGTTACAGTTCCTCCGCCTTCGTGGAGGTTTTCAACACTACGTTTCCAGCACGGTGACGCCTCAGTCTCGTAATTTATCTGAAAAGCAACTGATCATTTCATTCATTAAGATGAAATTCATTGCTTGTAAAAGGGCCATTCAGTGGCTTTGTGGAACTAATGCTAATGCAGTGTGAATCAATGCTTGCTGATTAATAATTGAGTCCTGCATCACTCTTTAGACTCTTTTGAGCTCTGATTCTACGTGTGAATTGAGAGCAGACTCTCTGTGCCTCTTTCAACAGCTTTAATTCAGAGCGGCGTCGAGCTCCTCCAGGCGCGCTTTTTATCTGCCCGGCCCGCTGGCTTACGCTCGAACACAACAGACGTTCGTATTCTCTCTGTCTCTTTGTGTCAGGGTCACGATTCTGTTCCTTGTGCTATTGAACGCAAGCTTCCTGTGGAGACTTCCTGCGGCGCTTCCAAGAAATTGTTTCGCTCTTCTCTACTTTTCAGACGAACAGAAGAGGCGAGAACTAAAGACACACTGACTTCAGATATGGAAATACAGCGTCATACCTGCCGCTGCGGAAATCATCTCCAGCTACTCAAGCAGAATGTATAAAGATTTCAATAACAGTCGAGGCGTCTGATTGGCCGCTGTGAGGCAGAAATCAAAACACTTCCTGCTGCAGCTACAGAAATCAACCTCCTGTAGCCCATATCTGATTACTCACAATCCTGGTCAGCTGCATTGCGAAAATAATTTATTACAACAAAAACAGCTTTCCTAGTTTTCAGTTTTGATGTGGCTTTATGCCCTGTTACAGGCGTACAATATCTATGGACTTACAAATGCATTCAAACTATGTTGCGCTCCCAGCCAACAACTTATTTACTTGCCAAAGCCAGTTTTTATCTGCATGTTTTCTTATGTTTGCTGTGTATTAATTTTGCACTCTGAGCAAGACACCTATCATGAGTAGGTCCATTATATAATGACTTTCCGTCAAGCTTCTGCAATCACAGAAGAAACATTCACATGGCTACAAGTCCACAAAGATCTCTACATACAGTAGACTGGAACACTGTATCACAGGAATGACATCTCGTCCTATAACTACCAGTCACATGACAGGAAGGAGTCACATGATCCAAGCAGATGATTGAAAGCAAGGATGGGGAACCTTGTTCCTGGAGGGCCGGTGTCCTGCAGACACTTTAGCTCTAACCCTAATTAAACACACCTCAGCTAATCCAACCTGATCTCACAGAAAATATAACAATTTTACGAGTTACTGATTTTGTATGAATGCGTACAACGTGAGCCAAACAAAAATGTTACTTTTTTTCAGAAACTAAGCAAACATAAAGGTGCACCTATACCCCCACACCTAAACATTATACTATTCTATACATAGGTTGGGTTTTTCTGTAGCTCAGTGGTTACAGCATGGTGTTAACGCCAAGGTCATGGGTTCGATTCCAGGGATCGCATATACTCAAAAAACAATGTATAGTATAATGCAATGTAAGTCTCTAAACTCTGCAGGACACCGGCGCTCAAGGAACACTTGTACCCATCCCTGATCTAATGTATTTGTGTTTAAAATTTAAATAAAATCTGAAAAATAAAAATGACATGGGTCATGAGGCGCATGCAGACATCACTACAGAAGGCAGAAATTAAACATACCAACCAACATGATGTTTAAGTAGCATTTAAACCTTCTCCATGGATGAAGTCTGCATTGATAACAAGCTTCGTACTTTTCTAAATCATTCTATATTTTTACACTTTTATACCTACATAACTTTTCACCAATCAAACATTCAGCATCCATGTAGAAACATTCTCCAAACGCCAATCGATCAGTGATGAAATGACGAGAAAGGAGGTGCAAAAACACAAAGCACAAAACTCACCTCGAATTATGTACACCTGCCCACCTATCAAGTGCTTTAGACAACAGAACAAACCATCTGACAACAGGAGAGGAATGACAGCGAGAGCAGAGGGAATCGTCACGCATTGGGGAGAGAGAAAGAGATACAAACAACGGCAGGAGATAAAGGTCAACAGGTTGAAGGTTCAATGACATCACATTAGGTCAAAAGTCAAAAGTGTTCATAAAACACACTGCATCACTTCTGGTTAAGAGCCAATGCATAAGAGTGACATACAGCCTTCATCAACATTTAATATCTGAAGATATGTGAAAATGTAATTAATAATGTTTAAAGACAAAATGGCTTTCAGTCCACATATTTTAGGTTTAATACCATCTAAATGCTAGTGTACCCCTGAGAAAATTACCCCTGAGACTTTGTCTTCTGGGAAAACAGACCACCAATATCGATGACTCATCATGCACTACGCAGAGTTTTGTCCAATCAAATGCACTCTAGAATGAGCATGCCCCTCCCCCAATACCAAAAAGGCTGCAAAAGGCTAGCAAGAAGGCTGAAAGAAATGCCTATTGTCTATTTACAAAACGGACAAATGTCTGGTGTCAATATGTATGTTAACACAGGACAGAAAACTGCTCGACAATTTAATGAATTACATTTTTCACGTGCACAGCTGGCAGCCATGAGTGTTTTCTGAAGGCGTGTCAGGCTCTTATATTGTGCTCTTTGACTGTGTGATGAAATCTTTGAGGAGGTAAAGGGTCATTTAAAGCTGTGTTTCAGAAGAGCGGATTACACAGAAAGTTTCAGAGAGAGAAAGAAAGGGAGCAGACTGTTGAGGGCACCTTTGGGGTCAAAGGTGAGAGGTGACACTAAGATTTGTTCCTGGAAACCTTCATGAAGATGATACAGTGATGATGAGACTGATCTGATGGTGGAGTGCTGTTGTGTTGTGTGTTCACATCTGAAGTATTCACTTACTTGGAGGTTTATTTGCAGACAAGTTTTTAAAGTGGCTTCCCTTGATGACCTCCACAGAGAGCCGTCCTGTGGTGGCGTTGTACACAAGCCCAAGCAGGATCTCCGGAGCTGACCCCTGAACAGCAGACGGAAACGATGAGGCCGTCTCACTGCACGACACGTCCGACATGCTCGCTTGTGAGTCACTGCCCTGTGACACACACACACACACACACTTATTTAACAGTATGCTGTCTGTGATTTTGTCAAAACAAAATGTTCCTGGAATTACATTCAAATCAACAATCAGATTTTAGTATTTAAGAATTTAAGTTTAAGGTTAGATCATAAGGCTGAAGCTTTGAACTCTTGTGTGCCACTGATTTTTAATCTTTCGACCTAAAATATCATAATCATTTAAATTAATTATCAAAGATACATACACTTTAATTTGAGGTTGCATTTAAAAATGTAAAACAATCTAAAAACGGCATGTGCGCGTTTAAAAGAATTGGTTTAATATCGCAAAATCGCAGTCACCAAGATCCTCAAACATGCGCTCATGAGTGTCTCGTAATGCCCCTGCCTGTTTAAAAACACTTACAGGTATGTTGCAGCAGGGGTCCAGTATGATGGGGACAGACATCTTGCCCTGCAGGTTGAGTTTGGTGAGGTAAAACACCTTCTCTCCGAGCGCTTTCTCCTTCTTCATCCTGCGCACGCTGTACAGACGGAACCGCACCGCATAATTCCCGATCATCTCCGACTCGATGCGGCTGAAGTGAAACGTCTCGGTGAACACGGGACAGGGGCCGCGCTGGATGATGGTTTTGGCTCTCTGCTTCTTGGTGGGCAGCAGCACCAGATGCACCTGCCAGGAGATGTTACCCGTGCGCTTGAGGGACGGAATGTCCGTCAGCGCCGTTATCGTAACGGAGAGCCGCTGGTCAGATGAATCGTAGTCGAAGATGACATCAAGAGTCCCGTACTGAGCGAGAGGCTCGGGGTCGTAACCTTTAGGAAGCTGAGCCGCGGAACCACGCGCCGAGAGATTCTACAGAGATTGATGGAGACGTGAGAGAGAGAGAGAGAGATTTAGAGGACGTGACCGAGCATCAGTCATCATCTGGGGCTTGTGGTGGCCTGCTGAAGGAGAACAGAAGATTTACACTGTACCTGTAGTTGTTTTATAGGCCTTTATACAACAACCTGGTATAGTACATCCATATCTTTGGATACAAACACACACACAGGCACACACACAGGCACACACACAGGCA
>JAZGTI010019458.1:0-11083 GCA_036877585.1 Botia kubotai | reverse complement strand
CAGACATGAACATTATTGAGCATGTGTGGGGTAGGATGAAAGAGGAAGCATGGAAGACGAAACCAAAGAATACTGATGAACTCTGGGAGGCATGCCAAACCGCATGGATGCAGTCCTTCAAGCTCATGGAAGTCATACAAGATATTAAATTTGGATCTCACAGCACCACTACTTAATTTGCTGACATATTTTTGTATTTGCAGTAAATTTGTTCAATTTCTGTATAGGCGACAAAACTTTTGTCTTGCCATAATTTGACCTTTCTGTCTTGATTAAATTTTTCTTTTCACTGATCTTTTTTCAGTGAAACTAATTTATTTCAGTGCATTCAACATCATTTGGGAGGGTTTTAGCTTTTCATATGAGCTATTTCTAACACCAATTGATTAATTAAAGTCAGGTTAATAGCACGTGTTTCTACAAAATAGATAAGCGACAAGACTTTTGTCAGGGACTGTATAACAATTGACTGCGGGTTGAAATCCAGGTAAGGCGTTTGGGGAGATCAGTGTCCGAGGCGTCCGAATAGGGACGCTGATTACACTGGGCGATGCAGACTGCGAATTTAGCTGAAAATCTCTTAAAATAAGTGTAAAAAAAAGACTGCCGCCGTAGGCAGGGCGAGCTCGGCAATTATAGATAATTTAGTTTGCATCTTCTGTGAGAAAAACAAATTATCTCTAGTACAGTATAACGACCGAACGTAATACAGAATTCTGGAAAGGACAGAATGCGATGCAGTTGGCAAAAGAGAGGTAGAGAAAAGACAAAATGAAGAACACGTTTGAGGAGGATTAATAAGAGGAAGATGGTCTGAGGCTGCGGCCTTTTGCGGAGGCAGGCTCACGCTGGAAATGGCTCCCGAAAGGGAAGGAGGAAGAGGCAAAAGAGAAGAGGAGGAAGTGGAAAAAGTGGCGTCGGGGCGTGAGCTGCTAGCGGAGGCATCCTCACGCTAGTATGCTGCTGTGGCAGGGCGCTGGAAGAGGTCTGGGCATAGCAAGAGAGGCAGCCGGGGAAGCTGCAGGGCGCGATGCCGGGGTTCGGCGGGCCTTGTTTGGACAAGGCCGAAGCAGGAGGAGAGTGACCTGAAAATAGACCTGAAACAGGTTATACAGTTAAGCTTTAATCAGTCTACGAGAAAATTGAACAAAAAGCCTTCACAGTCCATTTCTCTATTCCAGGAATAGATGGGTAAGGCGGAGTGCGGGATAACATGGAGGAAGACGGAGTGTGTCTCGTTCGCGGTGGCGAGGGTAGATCTCGGCCTCTTGGAGAATGACGAGTGGGGCGGGTGGTTCTATGCCCATAGGATGAAGGAGGCTCTGCGGAAACACCCGGGGAAGACGGATCGCTCCTTGGGTTAGGAGATTGAGGCGGAAGAGCGTCGGTAGGAAGTAAAGGCACAATTTCGGACGTGGCAGGCAAGTGGGCGGGGCCAAATGCTGCGAGACTGTCAAATGACGGAGGTGAGGGACAGCTATATATATGCGTCGATGCGTGCTGATTGGTTGGATTACATGACTGTGCTCCTCCCGAACTTAGTTAATAAAACTTCATTTAAAATTCGCCTGACAAACCTTTATGTTCCTGTATCTAAATGGCTAACTGTCTTTCTGAACTTCTCTGTAAAACTTGCAAAATACACACCATGGAACATTTAACAAGAATTGCTAACATTTCCGAATGCATAGTAGTATTTTCCTGCAGTAACTCTTACAACATATGAGACAAACACTGAGATATTGTAAAAATACAGAAATGCAAAACCTATTGGTCCAGATGCTGCGGAACAGGTCAAGAGACTCGCGCAGACGGTTGGTGCTGTTGTCTTCCCTTATAACCATGTTGTAACTGCTACTGGCTGCGACAAATATAATGGCCGTCACGTCTGTGATTACAGACAGTAAAAAAACAGTATTTTATTACCAAACAGAAATAAATACCAGCAGGTATTTGAATAGATTAAACTAACCAAAGCCTGAAAAAACTTCAGGCAGTCTTACCATTAAAGCACTGGATCCACTTCCTTCGCTCATCTCTCTGACCACCCACATCAAACATACTGACAGAGGCAGCAAAATTAGAGTTTTTGTATAACAATTGATAATTTACTAAATGACTCTAGTCATAGTCTTTACATTTGGTATTCTTTATTACCTCTACATTTACCAAATTTGCTGGTTATTTAAACATGTTCACACACCAATTATCAACCTTAGTTTATACCTCTTCTGGTGTAAGGTTGACTCTGTGTTTTGTCAATTTTTTCAAAATCATACATTTTTCTGTCCACAAACACATTTTTTTGTAATCTCAGACTTGTTGAACAAAACTCCATATAATAAACTTACGTAAATGCTTAGTAACATAAAGGTAAAATTGCTTTGACTTACTGAAAATTGACTTTATCTACTTGAAATCGAGTTTCAAAAATCCCTGAAGTCAAAACACGACACCTCAGCAAATCCTGGACAAAATAATAAACAAATGTAAGCACTTATGTAATATTAAAATACACACTACTACTAATAAAAAACACAAGTATAAACTTTTCCTGACACTAAACACAAATACAGAACACACACAAGAATAACAGTGTCACAGCGCCCTCACCTGATCTGTTGGTGTGTAGTCACTCTGTCTTACTGACTCAATTCTGTCCAGAAAGCTACAAAAACACAAACAATATATTACAATTAATGACAAACCTTTGTTAGCTAGCCTCACTACCCGTGTAGAAAACAGGCAAGAAGTGGGCGTTCTACAGCATACACTGCATGTATGTGGCTTGGAGGTGGTCTTCAAATAGCCAGCTATCTACGTAAACCAGCTGCAAATTGAAACAGCTCTCTGGATGACAGTTTCAGATTCAGACAGACAATAACCTTTTCTTTTTAGCTTTTCTGAGCTGGAAGACACACAAGCAACCTAACTAAATGCAAAATTCTAAGCTGGCAAATTGAAAATGTCATCCCATGTCTTCCCATGTCTTCCCAAAACCTCCAGATCTGTTATGTTAATTAACTGGCCATGCAGCAGAGCCTCAAATAAAGACTGACATATCTTTACATTCTTTCATACACACAATGGGCACAAGATTATCACATATTCACTCCCACTCTATACTTAAGCATTCTTAATTACAGTTATGTTATACAACTGTTCACAATATGTCAGTTATTAACATACGAATGAACGCATGCATGATACTTTAACATTTTGCTGTCATGTTTGTACACTATAGATTCAAGACAAAGCCAAAGGTGTTTTGAAGTGTATTTTCAAAGTGGTTTGGGAAGTGAAAAATGCATTAATGAAACCTTAAAGACACAGTTCTAAGTTCACATTTTCTAGCCTGTGAGGTAGATGACAATAACGGCAACAGTTCTGAGTCTCTCATTAAAAGACAAAAAGATACACCATGTTCTGAGTCTTGCATTTAAAAAGGCAATAACTGACGTCTGCAACGAGATTAAGTTTAGGAGATCACACCACAGTGTTTTGTGTACAAGATTTTTAAAACATAATCCAACTGCTTTTCCAATTCAACATGACCCCGGCCTGACCAGTGGCAGACGCTGCCACCATCAAACTGCTCACATGAACGCATGGAACATATCACTAACCAACCCTCCTCCACAGACCTTGGCATTAGTGTATTGTCAGTGTGTGTTTGAGTTTCCTTTGATATTAGATAGCCAATTATCAAATGTGAAACAAAAAAAAATATTGTTTTTTTCCAAAAGTTGTTTTTAGGAATAGGATCTTCATCATGGTCTTTATTAGACTTCAGATTTTTTTTTCCAAACATCAAACACTTAGTACACTCTGTGCACTATATTTTTCCATTTTTACTATCCTACAGTTTAGTACCATTTAGTTTTTATTAGTTATTTTTGTATATCTTTTGGTCTTTTGTTAATAAGTGTAACTTTATTACAACTGTTTATTAATACAGTTCAGGGTACAAATTATTCTGTACCTCACAAAATCCTTCAAATAAGTTAGATAATAACTTCCTTTAATTTACATTTCTTTAAATTATTGGTTGATGATTTGGATCAATCTTATACTGTTAAATGTGAAATTTGCTAGTTGGTGTCCCCAAGTAATGGAGGGAGGGGTCATCTGAAACACACAGACACACACACACTCTTGTTTTTATGACTTATGGGGATTTTCCATAGACATAGCGACTTTTATACTGTACAAACTGTATATTCTATCCCCTAACCTCCACCCTAACCCTAAACCCAACCCTCACAGAAACCGTTCCGCTTTTTTTACATTTTAAAAAAACACATCATTTAGTATGTTTCATAATCAGTTTCCCTCGTTGGACCGCTGGCTTGTCCCCACAATGTAGGTGTGTGTGCCCATCTTTGTGGGGACACACACACACATTTTCTTTTGCTTTGTCAATGCCGTCCACCAGGTGGTGATCTAATACAGCTCACAACAAGCTCTGCTTTTTAATCTACACATAAGAGCTGATGACAACATTTGCATATCTGTTGCAATTGTAAAGGTTATGCCTTGAGCACTGCAAGCTGTTAGGTGCCATACACGTTATGAAAAAAACCTTTTTAAAATGTTTATTGCACTTAGCAAAGGTTTCCCGGTAGTTCTGCTCTGATGTTTGACTACTCTCCTTTCAAATTTGAAAGCATGCAGCCAGTGTAATGTAGGTGACCTGGATCACACAACAGAGTTAAGCTGACCTTTAATTAAAGGGTGGCCTCTCTGCTGAAGAGAAAATGTCAATGAATATTTCCACCTTCTGAATGACCACTTTAAATAGAGCAGACCCCACATATACTCTGAACTGTGAAATTTGCATTGATAGAATAGCAATCAACAGTGATATTATAATTAATATTTGCACATGTAATTGAATTTGGTCTTTACCTTAAGATATGTATTTATATTCTGAATTGTGATTGGTCTTCTGTTTCCTGCATCTATTTAACTCTTTTGCTGCACAGTACAGTGTTCAGAAAATAAGTTCTAGCTACTGTGTAAACAGAACAGCACCTTCATGACACCCAACACCCACTACAGATGTACAAATCTATGAAATCAACCACACAAACATACAGCCTGTATGCCTGTGTTGGGATGGCCCTGTGCCTGTTTTACCCTTGGGTTTCTCTGCCTCCGTCTTATTCTTTCCTGGCAGACCACAGAGTTTATGTGAGACGAGACAAGACCATTTCACATCCTGACAGCTCTACTAAACACACATACACGGCTGCAGAATCTAAAAATAGCTGCAGGACTGGTCTGTCTAACAGCAGTCCATGACTGATAAACACATACACACTCTCTGAAGTTCCTGGCTTAAATGTGCACTAGCATCTCAGACCTCAGAAACAGACAGTGCTTGTTAGCATATGCTTCGGTGGGCAGTGTTTAGCTTTAGATTAAGGTGTTTGCATAGATATTTCTCTCTAGCTCTGTACACACAAACACACGCAAATAGATCCAAGCTTTTGTCTGTAGGTGAAATGCCCCACCATTAGAGATATGGAAAACACTGCAATGTAGCAAAGTTGAGGATTGTGGGTTTGAGTCCCATGTGGTGGGGCAGTTGTGGCTTAATGGTTAGTCAGACTTGTAACCCAAAGGTTGCAGGTTTGATTCCCACAGCTGGCAGGAAATCACTGAGGTGTCTTTGAGCAAGGCACCTTTCTACAGTTGCTCCCCAGCGCTGCAATGATAGCTGCCCACTCATCCAGTAAGTAGTAAACACACACCTGGAGGGGTTAAATGCAGAGATCATATTTCAAGTATGGGTTAGAATACATTTTACAAATATGAGCAATTCCACACAAATGTCAACCTTACAATAAAAAATGTTTTTACCAAAACTCTTTATTTTATTTGATATTTGTCTGTATTATACTATATTCATGTACTGTAATAGGAATTTACAGAAAATTGCCTTACCCACCACGAGGTTAGCAACAATGTTAAAATTACATTTTCAATTACTTAATTGAAAATGTAAACAAATACATAATACTTTCTAATGAGGAGTCAAAAGCCCCCTTTATTATGCTTTGTTTTAACAATAAGCAATTTGCAGAAAGATAGAGGGATGTCTGAGAAATAACTATACTTATTTTGTCATAAGCACTGCCTTTTGACTTTGTAAGGGCTATATATAGGAAGTCAGGATGCTTTAGTGCTATCATGTCTGTAACATTTTAAAGATTAAGGTTATATCATATAATTATAAATACAAATAACTTGAAACTTTACACACAAAGTCAACTTATGTCCATGCTAATCATGATTAACAATTCATCTCACTTTTTTGCTCTAAACAGCCATAATGATGTGTTATAGACGTGACCGTTACAGATCACGTCTGTAACGCATATATCACCGGCACTCATTTGTTTACTATGTTACCATTATTACTTGCATATATTGCTGTTTCAGGCTTACCGTATAGCTTACTGTTTAACAGAACATTTATAGAAATTGTTTTATCCTAATAAGACATTAAAAACAACATTCTAATGAATTAAATATTATGATAATACCATTGGGATTTATAGATAACAGCACTGTTGTTGTTCTTACTTTATTTGAATAGAATATAATTCTAATTTAATTATATAATTTAGTGTAAAAGATTGCGCACGTGTGAGAGAGGAATGGGCATGTGCATATCAATTCCGTCAGCAAGCTGGAACATCATGCTCATCACAGTCATTCTCACTGTATCTGAGTAGAATACAGTAATATATAGTTCAGTATAACAGAATGTCAACAATTAATTTAAATATTCATTCTTTAAATTCTCCTAACCATGTTTATAATAAATAAGTGATTATTTACTAAGAGATTAGTAAATTAGTAAGTGCTCACTTTTCTGATTCACACAGATTGCACTGCTTCTTTATCCTATTTTGGTAGAATCCACATGGCAGACGTTATTGGACATGATTAAAACAATTACGAAATGACTGACCATAGGCTAGTGTACAAATAGTGTATAAATACGGTGACTGACAATATGACAATTAAAAATTAAACTGCGATAATATTTTACAATATAGCCTAATGTGAGAATTTTGACTCACTTTTGTGCAGTTTCCAGTTCCTTGTAACAATTATGCACAATGTATCATCTTAAATTCACCTGACTATAGGCAAAACCTGCGATTTAAACTCTTAGCTATACCATAAATGTTTAATATTTGTTAATGTAGTTTAGCAAACAATTCTGTTAGCAAGCTTGAACATCATTTTCTCTAAACTAAGACCAATGCAGGTCACACTTCAACAGCATGAAAATAACCCATAACAATTTGCACCACTGCTATTTAGTTTAAAAATAACTGTGCAGTCTTACCATACTGATATCTCAGATGTCAAAATTTGGTAGTTGAAATACCCATGCAAGGTCTCTGTTACTAAAGCATTTTTTATGATTTTCCATAATTTGTTTATTGCCGCTTTCACAACAGTCATGTCTGTAACTTTTGTATCGTCAAATGTAAACAAGAAAATTATAAAATATTTTATGTTGTATGAGAAGCCCACCGTTCTCCATTCGTTGGGTATTATTGTTTCTGTTTGTGCATTTTAATTCACAGAATTCCTACGAAGTATGTCGTCTCCCAAAAATGTGTCATGTCTTTTTTATCATGTCCGTAACGCATGTGTATTTCCCTCATCTAAAACAGAAAGCATGTATATAGCCTGCTATTTTTTTTTGATGTTTGGACTGTTTCTTTACAGGTTTAGTAAAATATAAACAGATGGTTCAGTATATTTATATTTATAAGTGTTGACTGCAAATGTCACATCCATAATGCTGGAACTGCTCATGTCACTTTCACTTAATTTTTACTTCAACAGAGTTCACTTTCAATGGTTTTTGCTTCACAACCCAGATGTCTACATCGCGAGAGAAAGGTTTGTGGATGTTAGAGGTTCTTCATGGAACCATACAACCCGACAAATAACCTTTTAGGAATCTTTTCTTATGGGTGTAACATCTAAACGATTTTATAACGTCATAAGATGCCTCATATCAAATGTCTGATTACACACTTTGCATATCTTGGTTCTGTACAGCTGTATTGAAGCTGTCAAAAGCAGCAGCAGAAATAACAGGGAGCTCTTTGTTGTCCTTTCTGTTATCAACCTACAGCATCTGCATGCTGAACTTCCTCCTGCAGACAACCGCAATACAATGCACACATGCACACACACACGCACGCACAAAACACACACACAGATGGTTGCAAAAACACCCATTCTGCGTAAAGATACAGCACGTGGAGCGACACAACAATAAGCCTTCAGCTAACAAACATTTTCAATCCCACATCAGTCCTGCAGGAAATGTACTTTTCTGGGATGGACAAATTATTACAGCCAACAGTTGTTCAGCCTGATCAAACATTAACCCAGGCTAAGTCAGTTTACTCTTTTACTCTGAGGTGACCGCAGATGTGCTGTGTTACTGTGAGAGGCTGTGTGTATCTGTGTATCTGAAAGTTTAATCCATGAGGGACAAATATTGCCCCTGGTCACCCATATTCTGCCTAATACTCCACTCTGCTATATGACATGAATGTGCAGCCAAATACAGAACTGATCAGACACATATTCCTGCCCTAAGAGAGAAAGACAAAGACAAATGGTTTCAGAATGTGAAAAACATGGTGTGGAGGACTGACACAGAGTTGCTGTTAAGCCCTTACTGACCATACACAACACTTTCTTATTTTTGCTGTCGTCACAAACTGTGTCTAGTCATACCATTATTATGATACTTTGGCACAAATGCATCTGCGACTTGATAATATGTCTAATATTGCTGCAATATTTTGCCTACTGTTTGTTGTATGCATTAACTTACCAGAAGTTACATTTCTGTTGTTGAGCCAAAATGACTAGGAGTGCTCCTCAATACTCAAATTGATGCTTCCTCATTTCCTTGCTCCTCTGTCCTTCATCCTGTGACCCGGAAACTGATCAGAGTCAGCCATTGTGAAGAACATCTTAATTCTCTAACTGCACTTTGAGGAGCCAAGCAATGAACAGTGAGGAAGCTTCCTGAGGAGGCATGACTGAGGAAACATTGGTGTACCTCTGCTTACCATTCTTGCATCCTTCCTGCGCATCCTAACGAGCAGGGGCAGACTGGCCATCTGTCAGGCCGGGCATTTTCCTGCTGGGCCAATACATCTCATTCTATTTTTGTCTGATCGGCCCATGAAACTTGTATATTAGCGGCAAATTCATTGATGGCGCCTGGGACAGACCAGCCCATGAGACATTTAATCAGCAGCCCATTAGTTTGTTTCTTAATTGACATTTGGCTGGCCCAATCACATCTTTAAACAACTCCCCTTTTGGGCTCTGTGTGAGCGTGCAGCTTTAGTGTGAATCTCTCAGTCAGAGAGAGATGGAAAAGAAACGCAAGGGAAGTACAAAAACACCGTGTAAAAAAATGTAGATACCCAATGATAAATCTGAGCCAAAAACACAAAATTGTGCTAATAACACAGCACTGCAATAAAATAATTTACACTTTGCTCTGTGGCTACGCGAGTTTGACTTTTTACATTTATGAGCACGGGTGTAGTTAGCTACCACACTACAACATCTCAGTGTTACCATAAGGTGGTTAGAACGGCTAGTTTACACATTGTGCACACTGGTCAAGACAAAAAGCAGATCTTTAAGCTAGTTTTTTAATGTTCCCCGATGAGCTAAAAGCTTTTATTTTTTAAAAGTGTCTCTGATACGTTGCTTTGTTGAAATCAAGAATATTATTTTGTTAATCAACATAAACAATGAGTTAGCAGGCAGTATTTTTGTTACTTATTTATAGACTAGAGTGAATAGAATGGACAATATACAGAAATGAAATTGAGACACCCACAGGGCTGTATTTGTTTCTTTATTTAAGTTGTTTAACAACTTTTTATCCATTTACTGTATGGTTTTGCTATACCAATGCAGCTTTGTGTGACTCTTTATCAGAGAATAATACTGTACCTGATGGCAATATGTTAACAAAAACTCACCCCATAATCTTTTTTTTTGAGGTTGAGATAGCATCCCCAGAAGAGGAGTGTCCGTAAGAGAGAGGAGAGTGGCAGCAACAGACAGAGAAGGGACTTCTCACTCTCAATGACTATTCAATGCTATAGTATGGAAAACAGTGATTATCTGATAAACAATTTATCATGTCTCTTTCTCCCTCAAACACACAGACACACACAAGATGGATGTCATAGCTTGTTTTAGGATTTATCAATGTGGATTATACAGTTTTATGGTATTAATAAATTATATTTTCTAAAAGTATTTAATGTGTCAACTTCCACTTTTTCCTATCATATGTCTTTAGTGCTTTTATGGAACAGGAGTTGGTATACATATTCAAGAAGGGGCAAAGATGATGGTATTTGTGATCGTATATAGTGGGCCGGGAACTTGTCACTGAAGCCACAGTACACAACTACTTTTGATTGAGCATCAATGAAGATATTTTTTGTCCCCAAGGATGGTGCAGTTACTGCATCTACCAACATTGGCTAGCTGCCCATGCTAGACCCCCAGATCTGAGCATCCCAACTAGCCAGACATAGTGTGGTGTAGGGCTGCACGATATTGGAAAAAAATTACATTGCAATATATTTTTTTTTCCTGCGATATATATTGCGACGTGTACAAATTCATTTATGTTCATCAGGTGTTTTGAACTGCTTAAAAATCAACTAATAATTCAAGAATAATTGGGGTAGTTTTGTAAGCATTTTTAAAGAATAAAAAAATGTAAAAGTATAATCAGTATAATATATAAAGCTCAGTTTCCACTTGTGCCTTGCATTTGTTGTACAGCTCTGGGATGGCAATTTGGGAAAAATAAGTGCGTGAAGGCATAACATAACGCTTTTCAAGCGAGCGGATCATGTTTGTAAAACCCTGCTTGGTGACCGTGTTTATTGGTACCATGTCTTTCGCAAGGTGAAATGTAATCGCATCAGTGACATCTTTCTGTCGCTTAGAGCCCTTCTCGTAAGGCGTCACACTGGCAAACGCATCC
>JAZGTI010019457.1:0-11083 GCA_036877585.1 Botia kubotai | reverse complement strand
TGTAAGTTAGAAACATTTCCTCTAGTGTCATTTAACATTTCTATATTATATATGTGTATATATTAGTATATCATCTATTTATTTATAATTTATATAGTATTATATATTTGTATGTCGTCTATTTATGAATTGTAACACATTGTATTGCCTAATGTATTGCATCTGTTATTGAATACATTTTAAAAATGCCTGGATATAATTCTGGAGAACATTAATGAGCACAAATTTACACAAGCACTGATTTTGTTTATAGGTTGTCAGTAGAAATGGAGTTTCCAGGACACAGTCAGCAGCTCTTGACCACCCTGCGCTCTCAGCGTCTCCAGGGTTTCCTGTGCGACTGCACTGTGCAGGTTGGCTCGACTCACTTCGTAGCTCACCGTGCCGTGCTGGCATCTTTTTCCCCTTTCTTCCACATGTTCTACTCTGATCAGTCTGTGGGCAATACCAGCACAGTCAACGGAGGACCACAGAGAGACACAGTCTCTATTAATGGTGATATAGTGACGCCTCAAGCCTTCGGGCTGCTTCTGGATTTCATGTATGAGGGAGTGCTGCAACTCGAAGCACATCCCCCTCTGGAGGATGTGCTTGCCGCAGCCAGCTTCTTACATATGAATGATGTGGTTCGAGTTTGTAAGAGAAGACTGCAGGGCCGTGGATTGGCAGAGGCGGACAGCACAAGGGTAGAAGTCGGAGCGAACGAGTTGGCGAAAACTGGAGGAGGGATTGATGGATCATCTAGAGATGATGTGCCTGCTGCTGAGACAGCATCAACGGTTGGAAATCCATTATTTTCATCCTCTGTAACACATTGTCCTCCATCCAGCCAGCAGATGTCATTTTATACTGATACCAAGACTGAGACTCAAGCAGGGGTGGAAAATCTGACACACGGTGGTGTTCCTGTTGGTGTGGAAAGTTCAGAGATGGCTGACAGTACCCAGCTAGGAATAGACTCACAGCCGCCTGTTAGTAATTCTTGCCCAAGCGTGCCAGTGTATAGTTCTTCATCTAGGTCTGACAAGACAAGAATATCAACAAGACCAGCCAGCCTCGAGTCTGCACTTTCCAGTCCGTGCAGTACAACAGAAATAATTCAGACAAGCTCCGAGACGCAACCTGTTGTTGTTGCTGCAACAGCAGTGAGCAACGCAGACAACACAGCGTCTACCCAAGATCACTCTGCGTCTAATGTACCTAACGTGTTCGTTCAAGCTAACAGACAGAGTCCCGCGTTAAATCCCAATCCAGTCCAGAATAAAGGACAATGTGCTGGAAATCCAGGGTCTTCAAAACCCATTCAAAGCCAGAGTGAAAACAATCAAGGGAACATTTCATCCGATGCAAGCTTACGTAATAAAGATAAAAAGCTTCGTTCTCAAACTTCCTCAGAATCAGTGGGTGTCGGACTTGAAGTAGGGGAGGAAGATGAAGATTGCGTCAAGGTGAAAGTGGAGGCCATCGTGATTTCTGATGAAGAGTCTGATGACATGATCAGGGATAATTATGATGAAAGTAACCATGATGTTGAGGAGCTCGCCGATACTCATTTCATACACGCCCACCCTTTAATTCACCTTTCCCATCAAGAGCCTCTGTCTTTCCCTCCATCACCGCAAGGTTCCTCTGCAACAGATAATTCTGGCTTCCCATCATCCCTTTTCCCAACCAATTCACAGTCGGAGCAGCAAGCCCTGTACCTGGAAGATTTTCAGGACTCCTTAGGGAATTACGTAGGGGATGTACCTACTTGTAACACATGTGGAAAGACGTTTTCCTGCGCGTACACCCTGCGACGTCACGCAATTGTACATACCAGGGAGCGACCTTACGAGTGCAGCTACTGTTACCGTAGTTACACGCAGTCCGGAGACTTGTATAGACACATCAGAAAGGCGCATAATCAAGGCCTGCCTGTTAAACGCAGCAGAGTTGAGTCTGACCCTCCCCCGTCGCCGCCCCCTCACCAGACGTAGCCCTATCTTATGTGGCCCAAAATTCATACAGAAATGACACAAAACACAGTGGAAAGCTTCTGCCATAAAAAAACATGTCAGAAAATCATGAATGACCACTTCCACTTTAACAAATGCTTTTAAAGGAAAGTGCCAATGCAGTCCAGAAACATCAATTAAAATACTTATGGCCTTAGTGTGCTAAATGAAATATCCTGGAGAGTTTATGTGGACAGTCTTGTTTTAATTTTGATAAATACATCAGTATGTCCTTTACATATTTGTTGTGTTTTGTTTGTGTGATTTGTTTGTTGCCCTGAAAGGATGGGAATACAAGAAGCTTGAGTAAATGTGAAATTATTATGATCAAGCACACAAAACTATCACATTGAAAAGCCTTTTTACTAATTAATCACCAGATGGGATGGTGTTCTGCTGATGTACACACTCAAAACGTGGGATTTTTAAATGATGTCTGTTGTGAAGTACTGTAGCTGTGACACCAATTTAAATGCATCAAGGTCCACTAGAGCAGATAAATCACTATATCACCATTTTGTTGTGTATGTGTTATGTGCATTTTGTAAATGGTAAAACAGTTTTAATAATTATTGAATTAAAATAGCTTTCAGTGCCACTGTTCTTTATTTTGCTGTAAAATAGGAAGGTCACTGAGTATCAGTTACTGATAAATAAAGGCAGCAGGGAATACCGTAAAACAAGACATTTTAATAGTTATCTAAATATGAAATTACAATTATCTTAAACTGTGACATTTTTACTCCAGCATCTGTTAAAATGTTAGTCAATACCAGTAATATACCACAAGCCAGTAGGTCACGAAGTTGTTCTGTCTTCCAGAAAAATCCTAACATGTACATTTGTTAACTGTAACGGTGTACATGACAAGCAGATGATTGTCATTAACTGGCCCGTGTATCTGCAGAAAGAGATATACATTTGTAAACCTCTATCAGTAAACCTATAATTAGCTTAAACTGTCGGTTTAACCATCTGATTGCTGATTTTGCAGAGGATAAAAAAGCTTTATCCAGTGTTTAGCAATAACTTTTCACATTTCATAATTGTATCTAATAATGCCTTCTGAAATGCCTGCTATTTCTACATTCACTGCACAAATAGTGCGGTTGTGTCGTATATGCAAAGCGAATCATTTCAGAGTAGATTATTTCATTTGATCTTTTTAACGACAGAGATTTATAGCCGTTATTTTAGTATCCTGAGTCGAGGAAACACCGACGTCTGCGCGCATCGCGAGCGCGCACCTGTTCCGCGCGTCTGACGCCCAGAACTGCAGTTACTGAAAAGTTTGCGTCTGTTCCTGTTGGAGCTTTATTGGGCAAAACGTCAACACGGGGAACAAGTCCGTACCGAGGAAACGAGAAAGGTTGTGTAAAATCCCGCGCCATTGGTAAGTCTTAAAGAGCTTCCACGGACATCTGAGAAGAATTGTAACGTTTGATATTTGTTTTGTATACGGCAGCACTGTTTGTTTACATTGCAATGCTTTCTTATGAGTTAAACTCAGTTTCTCATACAGCTTTATGCCTCAAAATGTACTTACACTCTACATGCGAGTGTAATTCATCTTAAACAAGTATAGAAACAGTTCTGTTTTATTTTCCCGTATGTTAACTAATTGTTCGTATTCACATACATTTCATGTCAATGTCAAAGAACACGTGCTATTTACTTAATAAGTGAGTTTTATGGTGGTGTATGTTGTTTATTTCTAAACATATCCTTCATATCAGTAGGTGTAGGAACGTCCATTCATCGTAGTCTCCTTTGAATCCTCTCAGTTTTCCTCAAGCATTTTGAGAATGAGGAAACATTTGAAATCTAGGCTTCATTTGTTTTGTAGGATGTACCCTAAGCCAGTTTTAGTTGAAGGTCGTTTTAGTACTTTAGTCCTTTTCTCACACGTTGCCACAAGTTCAAACAAACTGACAAGGCTGTATTGAGTCAGAATCATTAGAAGTACATCATTTAAAACAAACTAGGTTTGCTAAAGGTATCCACCCGTGGCTGTGTGTCCTTAAAGGGCGGTAACTCCAGTGATAAGCTGACTACATGTTGTTTTTCCTCCTGATGGCATTCCTTTGCTCTGGCCTCTTTCCCTGTTGCCCTTTTGCTGTCTAATCCCAACAATCATAAATTTTGCAGTCCACAATGTTATGAACTTGCGGTCAGAAACAGCCAATTAAAATAGAGTTCTCATGCCCTATGATCCTTGTCACTTTTCACTCACATCTATCTTTTCATCGATTTTGTTTGTTAATTTAGTTCATTCCTACTTTATAATATTCTTCTAAATACAAAAACACATGCTTGATGAGGAAAATAGCAATAACATGTCCAGTCTGAGCTCTGTGTGATGGATGCTATGATGGTAATATCTATGCTTGCCTGCTGTGATACTGGCGTGGCTAGCTGACTTGTTTTCATATTGAGCTGTATGTCTCAGGGTGTCCTTGTGCTTGTATTCATTACTCAACTCCTGCAGGGAGGTGCAAGGAGCTCTGACAGCCACACTGCACGAAGGCACGGAGAAAGGTCACTCCCTCTGTTTGTCAATTGTGCCCTGTCTCCAAGTCTCTACCCTTTTCACAAACAACAGGGCCTCCTTTATTTGTATAACGCTCTCCGTATACGTATTCATTTTTCTCGCTCTCTCTCTGAATGGCAATGGACGCACTCTAGCTTTTGTGTGCTTTTTATTATAGCGAGTCTTATTGCAGTACGTGATACTGGTACTTCGCTAAGTAAATGATTTAATGTGGGTTTAAGTGCCTAGAATCTTCATGTTTGTTGACATAAGAAATAATGAGTTGACTTAATGCACCCAGACCAATTTGGTGGTTTGTTTTGTTGTTCCTTGGAAGCAGGGTTTGACACGTGAGGATGGTACAGAACCTGGAGATCAATGTGTCTTCCCTGACAGACTCGGAGCAAGATCTGATCCTGGAAGTCTTGCGTCGTGATGAGGAACTCAGGCGTTCAGAAGAACTGCGTGTGAAGTGAGTGAAGGGCCACTTTCACCCCTGATCTGATTCTGATCTGATTCTTCAGTAACCACCCTTTACCTTGATGACTTTACATGTTTATTAAGCATTTATTAAACAAGTTTAAAACAGTGTTTAATTCTAATTTATAATGTAAGTCTTGTAGTTGGTAATTTGTTACCAAAATATTTGTTGTTATGCTGGTTAAAAAAGTCTTGCCACATTCTACAAGTGGTTTAAGTATATTTATATAAATTTGTATCTTCTGTGGAAGGCACAGGACCATAAATTGTTCGGCCAATCATTGCATTCGGTCTGAATTAAAAAAGCATTAACCTTCAGATTAAAAGTTTTATATGATGATGAGAAACATAAACAAGTGTTTTCAAACTTTTGACTGGTACTGTAAATGTCTGCCAATCATCTATATTCATACAGTACATGTACAAGGTTCAGTGCATGTCATTTGTCAATCAGATATAAATTGCTAATTTCTATACACTTAGGAGACTGAAAGCTGAATTTCTGGAAATCAGAAGAAAGGGTGCGAAGCGCAGCAGTGGGAAATACAGCGAGCGCAGCTGCGGACGCTGTCAGGAACCCATGAGTCTCCTGACCGGTAACAGCAGTCAGTGCAGGTCATGCAAACATCACGTCTGCCAAAAATGTCAGTCTGTTCGACCCAATGGATCCTGGGTGTGCACAGTCTGTGCCAAAGAGATGTGAGTGTGTACCCCATGCCCCAGCATCCTCTTGATGGGCCTCAGGCAATTTAGAAACACTGCTATTAAGAGGCACATTCAACCGGAAAATGAGGCCCTTGCTTAATGGAAAAGGTTAATGTTCAACAGAACTTTGACTTTTTTCCCCAGAGATCTGAAGATGAGCACTGGGGACTGGTTCTATGATGAGAGAGTGAACCGCTTCTTTGCGGCTCCTGGACATGACTTGGTCCGAGTTTCTCTAAGGAAGAGGCCTGGAGGTAAGTGCAGGAAGCCAGGCGGGTGCCAGACAGGGTAAAGGGTGGGGAAGTAAATGAGTAGTGAGTAAAAAAATGTAGTTTTATTTTAGTTTAAGGAAGAGATGGAGAGATAGATAGATGGATAGAGAGACGGACAGACAGGGAGCGAGAGATAAAGAACTATATTAATGTCTATATTAGACATTATATTAGACAAGAACTATATTAATATATTAACTATATTAACAACGGGTTAATTTAAGAAATCTAATTTTAGATTTCCTCTGTGCTGATGAAAAGTTCAATCATTAAACACTGCTGTGTAGTCACCTCCCTGTTTTGACGTTATCTCTGTTCTAGTTAGTAAGCGTGAGACAGCTGGGGAAATGCTGTTAAGCAGAACTGACTTGAATTCTTGCCAGCCTGTGCCTGTACCCAAACCTCGACTGAAGGACGTCGCGCTAGCAAACAAGAGGTGTGTCATTGTTGGTGCTAATTACATAGTCTCATGTTTACATTGATCTACAATGCTTTTCTTTACAATGTTTTACTATTTACTCAACAATTTATCAATAATTATGTTATATTATTCATTATTATTATATTATATTATATTAAGTTCATTCATATTTTTATATAAGTCTTTAATTAAGTCATTATATATGTCTCAGTATATACAGTGTAAACCCATCCATATGACAGCCTTTTAGTGTTTATACTGTATATTTACTTCAGTTTTTTTTCTCTCAGCTCACCTCTCGAAGCTAATGAGGGACTTGATGTGCAAGAGCAACAACGTAGCGACACAGAATCGACTGAGAAAGCCAGTCCAGGCAGCACTCGCACCGAGACTGAATCATCGCACAGTACCCCCCTGATACAAAGGTAAGGCCTTAGTCAGACGCAGGGATCTGTGACTTGTAAGGTAGAAATGTGATACAAATCTCTGATTTGCATAGAAAAGGGGAAGTGACATCTAAGAGTAGTCCGGCAGCCCCCGCTAACGCTGACAGCCCTGCAGACTCCACCTCAGCCAATGAGACGGTTCGTTCTGTTCTTCCTTGTTTATCCATTTTTTTTCTCTGTCCCAGTTTATCGGTCTCTGTTCTATTACATATTCAACTGTCCTTCCTTCAACATAAGGCCTCTTTAATTCATCAGTTGAACGTCTGCCCTGACTCTCTCCGTGACGTGGATGGACTATTCAAGAAAAGTGTCAGAAGAGTGCACAAACTATCAGGTGAAGTCATAATGCCATACATATATTTCAGAATGACTTTCTTGCGTGATTAAAGCACGCAAGATGTTATTGAAAACCGTTTCAGACCGTGCTGGAATAACATGGGCCGTCAGGTTTGCCTAACTTTTCAAAATAGTTTTGCCATTCAACTTTTCAAAATTCTCAAGTTGTCATGGTCTTTTAGCTGTAATCTGCAACTTTTTTTAAGTTAAAGTTGAGCAAAAAAACTGTTATTGAGCAAGTACATTCAAAATGGTCTCCGTACTTTTCCCGGATTCACAACAATAGGTTTTTATAATATTGATTTATAATTTAAGCTGTTGGGTGCGATTTCCTAGGTGATGCCAGTATGGCTTTATTTGACTCCAACATACATTATAAAAAGAATGTAAGTTAACTTGCAGTTTTATGTTTCAAACAGAGATGGCGCTTGCAAAGCAAAAGTTACGGATTGCAGATTTAATGTATAATGATAATGATGAAATACAAAATAAAGTGGACCGAGACTTTTGAACCCATTGTGCATTCCATTCGCACTCATTGATTTTTCCCTTTTTTTTTAATTGTTTTAAATTTTAATTGTGCAGACACGTTTTCTCCTCAGATGTTAAACCAGCCTCCACCCTCGATTTGCGAGAAGATGGAACAAATAGTGCTGTGTTCTCAATGGGAGACAGGAGCCAGTCGGTGCCTGGCCTCAATGCTGTGAGTTTACTTCTTTTAAATGCTGTTAAAAATTTATAGTGACCGTATTGACACGTGACATACACGTTTCATCAGGATGATGGACAGGATGAAGAGGATGAAGACATTGATAATTTGGTGAATATACACAGACAAAAATTTGGGGATAGCTCCGGAAGTCTGCGAAGCTCAGTGGTAACCCCCCTTAATACTTTTAATATAATACTTGAAGCAGCAATCTGTAACGTTTGACTCTCTATCGCCACCTCTGTTTGAAACATAAAATTGCAAGTTACTTGAGGAGTTGTTTTCTGTAGATACGTTTAAATTCCAAGCAACTCCTGTAAGAACAAGATACAAATGCTTCAACATCCTCAGAACCCGCACACACAACGTAATAGCTTCTTGTAATAGCAGGTCTTCTCTTTCCATCTGTGTTGGACCAGACAACTCAAATTGTAAATCATTATTGTAAACTTACCATTGCGAATCGTTAAACATAAGGAAACAGAACACTAATCTGTTAATTATTTGTTATTAATTAATTAGTTATTAATAATTCTTGTTCATATATTACCAAAAAAGTTACAGATTGCAACTTTAGGGTAATAAACTGATAATAAGTAACTACTTAACTGATTAAACAAATCAAAATGTAATAAACTAAATGAAATATTTGACTTGCATACTGGGCTTCACAGATAACTTTGGGCAGTACGATGAGTGTGTACAGTGAAGCAGGAGATTATGACAGTGTGGAAGTGAGTGGAGATGTTACCTTCTCTCTCTCCTATAATGATCCCAGTCAGAGTGTGTCTATCATGGTTCATGAGTGCAGAGGACTGGCTTACGCTGATGCAGCAAAAAAGAAATGCAACCCGTAAGTGGGCCTCCACAAAATCTTTGCCAGAAAGTGATTTCCTGAGAGTCTTTGTAGGAGACTGTTGTAGGAGTTATTTTCCATCCCTAAATCATACCACTGAGTTCCCATGTTACAGAGGGAAAATCATTCTCTGAGAATGTTGTGAAACCTCATTGACTTGTGTATTCCTTCTCTGTGGTCACATTCTGCAGGTATGTGAAGGCTTACCTTCTCCCAGACAAGACCAAGAAGAAAACCTCCATCAAACGCAACACCATCAACCCCAGTTTTAAGGAAACATTGAAGGTATTTTTTCCATGACCTAAGAGATTATCTGACTGGCTTGGGAAAAGGGATCAGGAAAAGCAGTGCTGTTGAGTTCCTAAATTTTTCCATTTTGCACTTGCTGTAATTATTAATTGTGACCCGCGCTGGAAATAAACTAAAAAATTAAAATTTATTTTATTTTAATTTAAATTAAAAAATTGTAAAAATGCAAACGATGTTTGATTGTGGAAATTGGACAAAAATATAAATGAGCTACACCTGTCTAAAGTACCAGTCATTGAGACTAGAGCAGAAAAAACAAACTTCTCATCAATTATCAAAACAAAGAAAAATTAAGGGAGGCACACCTCTCAGAAAACGTGCAAATAAAGACGAGGCGTTATAGACAATGGTTTAATGAACTCAATTGTGTGAAAAACTTTCTCATGGCTTTGAACAAGAAATATTATTAGATACTGACCCTTGAGTAATAATAACAATTCAAAATAATCGCAAACTCTGTATGTCATGCTATAGTAGTATAAGTTAATGCCTCCTGCTTACTATAATAAACTATAACTATAATAATGCTGCTTCCTGTTTACTAAAGTCCTGGTTTTGAATAAGCATGATATTGACACTGATAAGTACAGTGCATCACTAAGTGACAGCGGCAAATATTGGTTTTTATGCTTGCCCTGTTTTATAGAGAGTAAACAATGTGTGATGCACAACTTAAACACTAAAATTGCCCAAAGCTATTACATAGCAACCTCTTACTTCATATAACATTTTATCCTGACAGGTTCTTACATCATTTTCTGTGTTTCTATAGATTAAGTCTTTGGTTCTCTTTGGTTTCAGTTTTCAGTCAGCCGCACTCAGCTGCTGACTCGCAGACTACAGCTCTCCGTTTGGCACTACGACCGTTTTGGTCACAATGTCTTTCTGGGTGAGGTCGAGGTTCCGGTAGACAGCCATGACATTGAATCGGCCCGTGAACAGTGTATGGCGCTTAGAGGAAAGGTATAAGGCCTCTGTGGAATTACTTTTACTGTATTGTGATCCAGAATATCATCTGTTACCCTCCCCCGTTCATCTTTTAAAGCTAGTTTTGCATCTGTTTAAATGGAACATATCAAATATTACAAAATATGCTTTTTTATCATTTTGTTATTGTTGTTATTGTTTGTTGTTATTGTAAATTTGACAAAAAACCTTTAGCACATATAAGCATTTAAAATTGACACTCTTTCTTGTAGTCTGACGTGACTAATGGTTATTAATGATGAATATTTTAATAGGAAGTTTGTTGTCCTTAAGCACACAGGTTATGAGGTATTTAAAAATTCAACAGCGTAATTATTTGTTTAGCTTTTGTATGAAGAAAAATAAAGAAAGTCACATGCTGTGCTCATACTGATTATTGTGATGTCACGGAAATGTTACTGCACTGTTGTTTTTCTCCTTTTTATTGTAGTATGAATCTGTCTTCTGTTTGTCTTCATAGTCAGCCACAGCACCATCCCCCTTCAGTCAATACAAAGGAGAGCTGGCGATTTCACTGAAGTATGTCACAACAAACAAGACGCATGCAGAGGATTCAAAAGGGAAAAGTAAGGAAAAACACAGATGTAGATGTATCAGAAAAAAACTGAAGCCATAGTTCTACAAATATAAATGTCTCTCCGTTTACCTGAAGGTAAAAAGAGCAAAACGGACGACTGTGCCGAGCTGCACGTGTTGATCAAAGAAGCCAAAAATCTGATCGCCATGAAATCTGGGGCCACATATGATTCCTTTGTGAAAGGGTTTGCAAACAGCTGTTAAACTTTCCTCAGCTCACACTCATTTATAAAAAGAAGCCTTTGTTTCATTTGTGCTAATACGTTTTTCTCTCAGGTATCTGCTGCCATCAAAAAACAAAAATACTTCAAAGAGGAAGACTCAGGTAGTAAAGAAGACTTTGAACCCACACTATGACCATATATTCGTGTACAAGGATGTGAGCCTGGAGCAGCTGAAGGACATGTGTCTGGAGCTCACTGTCTGGGATAGAGAGGCCCTGTCCAGCAATGACTTCCT
>JAZGTI010019456.1:0-11083 GCA_036877585.1 Botia kubotai | reverse complement strand
CAAACTTAAACTTCAAAAAATCACTTTGCAGTACAGAAACACAATTTACAATGCCCAGGCTGCCTAGACAGTCTATGCAGTACTTTTAATAAACTTTTTACATTACAATCTTTATTGTCCTTACGGGATTGCATTTTAATTTTAGTCATTGGATAATGCCAATATTATATCCGCACGTAATTAAATGCGACACAGCAAACCATTTCAGATTAGTAGTTGTGATCTAGTTGTGGAATTGATGTTCACTCATGCCATAAAAATAATTAAAGGCATGGTCGGAAAGCTTAATTTTTATCGCAACGGGAGTTTGCGCTTCTCCAGTTGACTGTTAGATGAGCATTATGGGTGGATGCAGTAGGAAATGACTTAGAATGTGAATTTTGTGAAGATAAATTGTTCAGGAAATGATTTGATGAGCAGTTTTATGTACAGTTTTATGTGAATGGCTCCAATAGCGTGTGTGATACATGGTTTGTTAAAGAACTGCTGTTTTTATAGGGATGAGGTGGTCTGGGGTCATTATGAGGTAAGCTGTTTGAGTGGACAGTTTTAAGCTCCTAGTGATTTGCAGGGCTCTCTGCTCATTCAAAAATAAAATGCTCTTTTGTACGTTGATGATTCATTGTATTGGGAACAACAGATGTCAAGAGCAAAAATCAGATTTACCTGTTCGGTAGATTCTCCCCAGTAGCCTTTAGCTTTAATTTTGTTATTTTGTTGATTTTTATTTCTTAGCTAGGTAAGGTATTATAAAAGAGCTTCAAATGGTCACATGTGCAGATCCCTATTTAGGTTAGAAAGGTTAAGACAATGTTGATCTCTGTACTAAACGGCCATCTTTCTGTGTCCTCTGAGAGGTACAGTTGAGTATTTTGACAAACTGCAAGATTTTATCCACTCCTATGATCTTGAGTATAATAAATATTGTAAGCATTAGGCTGTGTTGCGTAAACTGATTTGTGCCACATAAACATCTTGTGAGTAATGGTAAAGGAATTAAATTTATTTGGCATTGTATTTAGGGTTAATTTCAAATGCCTCCCCAAAAATAATCCTCTGACAAAGGTAAATAAAATAAAATGATCAAATTGGCTTTTTGAAATGAACGTAAAAAAAGGATTAAACGTAAAAAAAACGTAAAACGTGAACGTAAAAAAAAACGTAAAAAAAAGGATTATTCTTAACAAAACATTCAATGTACATTCTGGAACGTTTTGGTTGTGTTGCACCAGTCGATATGACCAGCTGCTGTGGAGCCACTCTTACACAAGTGATGCAGTATCTTGCAAAATATGTTGCAGTCTCCGGGTAGCAATGCTGAATTAGCAGTCAATGCAGCAATGCAGCCATGATTAATTTATTCCGCATGTAAAAATATCCAATTACAGGGGGATTACTGTTAGAAGTTGGTCATATGATCTCATTATGTCAGTTCCCTATGAGGCAACCCACTATATGTCAAATTTTATTAGTCTATTAGATTTTATTAGCCTACTGACATTACTGTGGTGTTGTCATAGGTTGTCAGTATGTCATGTGAGTGTAAACATGTTTCAAAAGTACTACCAGTACTACTTAATAAGCTTTTAGATTGAAGCTTTCATTATATAATGACACTGCATGGTCATTGTATCACAGTGGTCTCAGACCCAGTAAATGGCTTCTTAGTGGAAATGGAAACCTCAATGTATAACTCTGTGCATTTGTGGGTTTATGTATGACTTGGTTGAGCCAAAACCCATTATTGTCACTTTGTTCTAAAATGCAGTTTCTCTCAACAAGCAGGCGTACACTGAATGCAGAACGATGCAACATTACACTAGCTAATATGCCCCAGTGTTTTCAGTGAAGCAGCGTATTCTCCTCTAGAGTCTGTCGACCTTTGGTTAATAAGCCCTGATGAAAGTCAATGTTCTGAGCACCTCTCTACACCTCTCAGAGGGCGATAGAAGCTAAAGCTTTTCTGCAAGTAAAGAAGACACTGACTGATGAAACCAGTCTTAATGCAGGGATATCTGATAGGGAAGTATTAATGTCTGACTGCTTGCATAGGTGGCTATTTGTAGTGCAGAAGGCTATTTGTAGATTCATCCAGGTATCTTGGAATTGGAGTCTTGGACTTCCTGTTTGATTGTGCATGCTTGATTAATTGAACCTGGTCCCCTAGAAAACAATGAGTTATCATAAATGAGTTTTCTTTAATATCTGAAATGTTTTAGCTAGACAGCAATGATCAGGAGACAAAAACTTTGTGGAAGCTTCTTGTTTTTCAGGTTGTTGCCATGATAGAAGGAGCCTAACAATCTTTCATCTCTTTTATTTAAAGACATTTCCCACAATGTCTTTCACTTAAAATTTGTTCATTTCTTTACCGTCTAACTCTTAAGAAAGCCACAATCTCCTGTGTACTTTTTGATGACATCTTCAAGGTTAATGTCTCAGATTTGACTTTAATAAGCAAAAGTAAAGTCATACCAGGATTCTACCGCAATAGCCGCAGCCCAGTGAATTGAGAATCTTTGAGTTGGCAAGATTATTTATAGCCAATTTTGCAATAGGAAGCTGATTTAATGTGTTATTATCAAAGATTACATCTGGTAAGCCACAAAAGTAGACTCATTAAAAAGTTCAGTTGGACAAATATGTCGTTCTGTTTGCTAAAACAGCAAGATGCTTTTTGATATGCATAATTATGAGAGAGTGCTCTGCAAAAACAGAAAAATACTTCATGTTTAATGTGCAGTGTCAGTGGTGCTCATTCAGGCAAACAGATCATTCCTGACTGCTTGATCAGATTCAGACCTTCTGTTTGCTGTCAGAGGGCACGATAAAGGAAAACAACATCTGACCAACCGCAGGTGTTCAGTACAACCCGTTTGCATTTTAGCAGGGTAAGGTGGTGTCCCATTTGCCCGGTGCAGATTGCACTGTAATACCTAAACAAACATCCCTGTTGGAAAATTCTGTTTAAAATGCTATCCGTGGAATGTGATGGCTGGTTTCTAGCCTGGTCGACTTTTTGTGTTTCAAAACCAACTTGACACTGGTCTTTAACTGGTCTGAGGTGATCCACCATCTTAAGGTGGATGTTCCAGCAGGGATGCTGAGCCACTAGGCAGTGTGTCCTGGGCCAAAATTGAGCTTCATTGAATGCAACTTGCACAGTAAACTACATTTGCTCATGTTATTACATAAAAAACAGGCCTGTCATTTTATATTGCATTAAAAAGACCTCAGGCCTTGTACTTGACGTTTTGCAGATAAGCCTTGTGTCCGGGTCTCAGAATTTTGTTTATAACAGTAAATTTCCTTCAGGTCATGTTCCGATCTGCCCTTTCTGTTCTCTGTGGTGACATAAACAGGAAATGACACATACTGCTTTGAGAAGGTGAGGAAGAAAGTGGCCACTGTGTACATACACACACAGAACAAACAGAAACACTAGCCCATATGCCCATCTTCTGTGATACATCTATAAACAACCTGCTGTCGGTTTGATTTCCCCTAGGAGTTTAAACACATCAAGTTCTGGACCCAAACCCCGACCAGCTTTATTAAAAAAGTTATAATCTGCTAAAAATACACCAAAAATGCCCATTACTGACCTAAAATAGCATTGATGCATGACAGGGGTTGTATTGTCTGCTCGCAAAGTATTTTCTTAATCTGAGAAAATTCATGCCACCTTCTGTGTGCCACACAGAATAATGCCATCCATAATAATAGATGCGGTCATGTTTGCAACTGGCAGTTTACCGATTACACTTTCTATAAGAGGCATCCCTTGCTGTCCCTGACATTATGAGGCCAGACACTTAGATAAGACACTGAATATGTATGAGAACATACAGTCTTTTATATTCAGTATAAATAATAGAGAAAGGCCAAAGGTACCTGCACAAGCATATTAACATAACGGCAGGAATGTGTCATGGAAATGTGCTTATGTGTTCTAGCATTCTGATTAACCAACGTCAAATATAATGTTTATCTGACGCCTGCCTGCAATGAAAGTGAATGGCTATGTTTGAAATCGAATACTACTGTAATGTTTACTGACTTCTGAGCAGAATAAACTGTATACTGTCAGGTTCGGGCGGGAAAAACCCAACAAACACAACAAAAACCCTTTATTTAAATAAACTGAAAGCAAAAAACCCACGGAACAGAACCCAACAGAAACCCAAACAACAACGTAGTCAAATGATATGATAGATGATACTTAATACAAATAAACGAAAACAAACTTAGGCAAAAGCTCACAAAAATTCGACTACAGACTAAATGAAATGAAAATACAAACTGTAATACATAAGACTTAATAACATAACGAGACAACGTTAAGGCAAGACATTGGCGTAGAAAAAATTTCACGAGGCAGGACAACAACATAAACAAGCTTAGACAACTTTGAATAATCGTCGGACAAAGACAATGCAGACGAGGCAAAACAACAACAACGAACAGGCACGGGACAGAAAACAAGAGGGCATTAAATAGAACTGAAAACAATGACAAACAGGCGGGGTCAAGACACGTGACCAGAGAGCACATGGCAGATGTAAACAAACAGAAGGCATGTGCTTTCACAGAAAATGAACACCCAGAGCATAAATCTAGATTCCGACGCCCGAAAACAAGAACCAAAACGAAGATGAGTCGAAATCAAAAGCTCACGCTCTGACATAGAACACATATATACACTGACAGTATACTGCAAACTCTTAATTTTTAACAGTTTGTGTCAAGTAAAATATTTTAGGAGTATAATTTTGCTGTATATAATGTAGTTGGATGAGTAAAACGGTAGCTTTAAGACCAAGCAGAATCCTCTTTCAATCGGTTTACCGCCAACCAATCAAATTACCCGCTGTTGAGCAAATCTGGATGACCATTGTGTTACAAATTAATATTCATTAGCCAGCCTGATAAGGTTTGTAATGTCCCAAATTACAACCTTGTTAATACAATTTTGTATAAAACTGTCTTAATTTTTGCGACTCTAACCAAAAAGTGAGTCAATGAGATGTTTAAAAATGTGGTACGTTCAGTTCATTTGTGAGACTGAAATGGAAGGTCAAGGCACAGTGCATTGTGGGATATAGTATTTCACACAGAGTGCTGTGGTTCTATATGCCACATTTTGGTAAATGCAGTAGATCATGGGGATGTTCTATATATAGACCAACAGGAAACATGCATACTGTGCACACCATACAGCACAGCAAAAAAATGTATTAGAGTAGTATGCCATTCTGAACATGCCTAAAGAGAGAGCTAGGTAAGATCAATTTAAAGCATTAAGACGGGTGGTCTGTCTTGTCAGCCTGAATTAAGTGTCTTAATCGTCTAGCATGAGAACCTCTGACAGTAAACTCTCAAGGTCTCCCCCTCTCTCTGAGTCTGTTACTGACTCTGTTGTGAAGAGGGAAAGGTCATAGCATCCTCCCTTCAGACCTCCCCCAAGTCTGGTGCTGTAATCTCTGTACTTCTGCCAAATCTCCCACTGCCCTCCAGTCTGTCCCTATAACACGCACCTCTTATTCTCTCAACAGCCTCTCATCTTTCTCTTTTTTTGTTTCATCTCAATTATTCCCAGCCTTCCATTACATTCAGTTTTCCATTTATTAATTTCACACTTTTATCCTAATGGCCCCTCAAATTATAATGGAGAATGACAAGCCGCATTGGACCACATCAAGTTGATTATTTGTTCCTTGGGTGGTGCTTGAGATATGACCCGTCTTTATTTTCTGTCTGTCTGTACCACTTATGCAAATGTTGGAAGTTATGCCATTATTTAAACAAGCAAATCTTGTTCCCTGCTAGAAAATCTAGACATATGTTGGGCATACAAAAATTCTGTCTACAAAGATTTTTTGACAACTGACAACTATATATATATATATATATATATATATATAAGCTTATATTTTGCTCAACAATTTTGTTGCTTTATCGGTTCAGTCAGCTCTTTGTTCGTAAACATACTATAGGCCTAATTAGTCTTATACATTCCACACATATTATTATGTGTGGGACGCTATATAAATAAAATTGAAAAATTTAACATGTTGAACATTAAACGGTTCTTGTCCAAAATAAGCTGCAAAGCAGAAAAGGTTTAGTCAGTATCTAAAATCGAGATTAAAAGCAGGTGGACTGCCTTGCATTTGCAGCAAATTAGCTACCATGCTCCAAAAACCAGCTTGAGAACCTTAACCTGGTATGACCTGGTTGTCCCAGCAGGGTCATACAAAACCACCTCCAATCATATAAGCGAATAGAAACAACTCAGAAAAACCTACTGCAGTCATTCTAGACTAACTTTGTCGTCCTCCAACTTGTCATTAGACATGTAAGTGGCACAGAGTTATTTATATTTAGGTGTGTCTGCACTCCTGCATTTCTTCATTGTGCCGGGGCTGTTTTTCTGGGTCACAGGAAGAAAAAGAGAGAGGAGAAGAAAGAGAGACAGGCAAGCGGATCTTAAAGGATGCGTCTCTTGCGCAAAGAAGAAATGGGCTTACTCAGTTGGCACCTCTTCCTCCTCCTCTTCCTCTCTGGCTAAATATAAATGTAACTGTCAGCAGGGGCCATGGCTGTCACTGTTGGTGGAGATGTTGCTGACCTTGGGGAGTTACCAGTTCAAATAGCTCACTACAGAAACAGTAGGACATGAGATGTGCTGTAAAGAGAGAGTATGTATGAGAGGGAATGACAAACAAGACAATACAAAGTCCATCCTTCTGAAAAGTCCAGTGTACTCTGATTGGCCAGCCACACTGCGTTGTGATTGGCTAGCAACACTACGCTGAGATTGGCCAAACATCTCAAGCATGTTACGCCCCTTACCATAACTGTAAATTTCAGCTTCCAAAACCATTATAAAGACAGTTAATAATGTCTTCAGTTTTACCACCAGTTTGAGCCTGAGTCAGATCTAAAAAATGCAGATGACCAAGCCAATTGATTGAAACTGACTTTGCAAGCCCCAGTGAAACAGAATACGTGTTGCATCTCTGTTTGTAGTCTTTTTGCCTCCAGTTGTAGGCAGACAACAGAGGATAGTATTTATAAACTGTCTGCACTTTTGAGCATAAGAACAACAAACGGTATACGTTACTCTGAACTGCCCAAAACTCCAGATTTGAACAGTCAATAGCAAATGTGTCAATAGCAAAAATGATAACACATTCAGACTCTGATTCAAAAGAACCTGATTGTCCTAGACCCGCCTTAGCAGTTAAAAACTCAATCGCTATTGGCAATAGTTGAGTGACTTTTTGTAGCAAGTCATTAATCTTGTGTTTGGGAACTTTGGGCCCTTCATAAGCAGCAACACAACTACAATAACTGAAGCCACGCCACCTTTCTTTGCGTATGCATTTGGGTGCCATTATTCAAATATTCCCACACTGGGGAAATATGTGAGGGAGGAGTCGACCAAGACTTTTTTGATAGGTCTGGATCAACCTTTTCTTTTAGTTTGGTTAATAAAATAAATATAAGGTTAAATTTTAGTTAAATTAACACACTAAAAGAAAAATAAAACATGAAAATGCACAATGACCCCTTTAAAAGGCCATGAAACACAAATATAATAAACAGAATCATTTACTATTAAATATACAGTTATTTTATTTTCTTGTTTAGTGTTGATGAGCTCATGCGAGATAACCCTGATCCCAAAGGAAATCAGCAAAACCAGCATACGCAAGCTATACAGAAAGTGAAGCAGGGCTAACAACACAACTGACCGTTCCTCACCCCTCATTTTCACAAGCCTTCTGGTGTCATATGAGGTCCAGTGCTGAGTCCCTCTGACTTTTCCCAGATGAGCTGGTGGAGTAGGTGCAGAATACTGAAGCCTCATCTCGGCGCAGAGTCTGACGGCTGTACTGCCGGATGGGGTCTTCGCTTTGTCACCCGTATCAATCATTCCAGTGCCTCTGCCGATGCCTCATTGGTTATTGTTTCAACCTTGAGCATTTTTCCACATTGTCTTCATCGCTGCTATCAATCACACAGCGCTCTCACTTTCTCTTATATTCAGTCAGATATCAAAGAAAGTTGAGTTTTTTCTTGTCTTTACCCTCCAGTTATCATTTTAATAACATCATCACTGTCAGTAATTTTTGTGTTTTAAGCACTTGGCCACTGCGGTTCACATTGTGTTTCAGTCAAACAGAAGGTGGTGTTTTAAACACTGTTTTTAAAGTACTTTGTACTCATCGTTTTAAATTTTAAAAAAAGTTGTACACAAAAAAAATACAGCTCTGGAAGAGAGCCGGCAGAGGTGGGCAGCTGTTAACATTGGGATACAACTTTCTTCCTGGTATTGCTGCCCTCCGCTGTGCTTGAGTTGCATCCTGTCCTGTTGAAAAAGACAGATCCCCAAAGGGGATGTAAAGGTCAGAGCAAAGTGAACCCAGCAGAGGTGACCCTCTGTCATAACCTATTTTCCTGAGAAGTGCAGCAGCTAACAAACAACAGGCAGCATTGAAGACCAGCGCTTAAATATCAAAGCCTTCACAACAGCGCTTCAATAAGTTATTGATCTCCAGCTTTAAAGAAAACAAAACGTTTCTTTAGTACCCATAACTTGCTTTAGCTGCAAAATGAGGCTTGGCAAATAAATAACAGCTCAATCATCCCAAACTATGATGACCTTTTGACCTTGATGTTTCAAGGTTATTTTCATCCCATCTCCTACTGTTTCAATCAGTTGGAGTATTGTTGGAAACCAGCTGTTCGGCCAGTGGAATAGCAGTGATCGTAATGATGCAAGATGACTTCCAAGGCTTTCATCCAAGGATTCTGTGAACCCTTTACCATTCAGTCTTGATGAGGCAATCATGCCTTCTTATTGGCCTGGCTATTGAGTGCCTGTCTCAAGGGGCAAACTGTCAGGCGGTTGTCTCCAGACCTTTTTTAAGGAGCATTTGCCATTTGGGCTGCTATTAGCTGAATATGCCTCAGAGGAACATTTCCATGCTCTAGTTGACTGTTCAGGTTAAGACTTGAATAATCAAACTGAGGTAACTCATTGTATAATGAATGGTGGAGTATAAGTGGGCAGGTGCTCATGAAATACTGATGTTTTTTCATGAATAATTAATAAAGGTAAGGTTTATCTGCGATTTATACACACGTTTACTTAATGCCTCACTGAGCAGTTGAGCTTGGGGTACTGGAAGTCAATATTGCTCTCCGGTTGCTTTGTTTTCTAAGCACTACAGATTTAAAATCCAGTTTGTCTGTTTCTTCTGTCAGGTGCCATAACATAAAAGCAGAATCACCTAATCTTTCTTGTAGTCAAATCTATGTTTTTGTATAGATACTGTATGGTCAAGCAGTGCCAAGATCATACGTTTATGTTGAACATTTAATTTAAAAACTATGGAATAAAAAAAAACATGTAGACATTACATCTTCAACTACTTTGCATTTACACTAGATGTGTAAACATATCCTGAAGAAAGTCAGACACAGAAATATCAGTAAAATCAGGTACTAATGTTGGAGGGCAATTAAAAGAACAGTTAACAGAAAATGAAACTGTCATAATTTACTCACCCTCAGTTGTTTCAAACCTGTATACATTTCTTTGTTCTGTTGAACACAAAGGAAGATATTTTGAAGACTGTTTGTGTCGAAACAGTGTTCGGGCACCTTTGACTTAGTCTTTTTGTTCCTACTATTGAATTCAATGGTGCCCCAAATCTGTTTGATTTGCAGATATTCTTCACTATATTAGCTTATGTGTTCAATAGAAAAAATAAATGGATACAAGTCTGGAAAAGTTTTATGTTGTGTTAATGATAGAATGTTTATTTTTCAGCAAAATAATCCTTTAAGAACGAGCGGTGCGCTTGCTCTGTGCACAGAGGCATTGTCATGCTAGAACAGAAACAGACCACATTTATGTATGTCTAAAGAGATTGCATGTCTGTTTGTCATGGGTGAAGCCGCAGTAGCCAGACTTGTTAATTAGAAAGGGGTGTTTCTGGACATTCCCGTGTAATTTCAGCTATACACCAGACTATCTATTTAACGTACCACTTGTCTGTATTTACTTACTGTTCTCATAACATTATTTTTACTCTTAATTACGTGGATACTCCAGTCCATGAACTAACAATTCTATAATCATTGCTAAAATATTTCTCATTCTTCTGTGTTTTCGTCAACAAAATATGAATGAAAAATAAGTACAGACTTATAAGATATAAGAGTATATGTATATGTTTATAAACAGTAAGCCCCTTTTAATAATTTAGATACACTGCTTTTTAAAAGAGATGTTATAAAGGAGATCATGAGAAAGCCAGCATATATGTTTAGATCATTTAATTTGATTGAAGAACAGCTTTTGTTTTGGATACCCATCTTGAAATCCAATTGAAATTCTGTATTTGATAAGTGCTTCTTTTTTGATGCCTTACCATACGTACTTACAAAGGAAAGCATGTCGTGACATCTTGTTTCATAACCTGTCTGTTTCAGTATATAAACAAACACACACTCAGACACAGACGTATTCCCATCACGACTTGAGTCGTGCTGACACGAAAGACTCTATCCAGAACAGACCAGTTTACACACAGCACACTAGAGAAGGTTTACATAACACACATCCCTATCGCAACTAGAGCACAGCCCCATGTCAAAGAGAAAGAGATAATATACACACAATTCTGTCATACCCACACAATCTAAATGTCATAATGAAATCAGTCTTCTAGACATCCGGAGATGGTCCTGCCTATGGAGTGTGAAATTCTTTTCCTGCTGGGAAACAAATCTAATCACATATATTTGATACTCTCCGCTCAAAGATTACACATAACTTTACAGTATCAGAGTTGCGACGGCTCACGTACAGTGATAAAAATATCGGAATGCATTTCATTTATGGCTGATTACATTTTCATTAAGCTGTAATGAGCAATCAGTACGTGATTTTCCTGAAGAGGGCTCCATCGCACAACACTAATTACGGCATCCAAACTCCAGACGTGCAAATAGAATACGATTGGTTCAGACTCACTTGGCTTTGCCTAAGCTCAGTACGAACCCC
>JAZGTI010019455.1:0-11083 GCA_036877585.1 Botia kubotai | reverse complement strand
AAGTGTTTAAAGTGTATAAAGTGTTTAAAGTGTATAAAGTGTTTAAAGTGTTTAAGGTGTTTAAGTGAAGTATTTACAAAATATGTAATAAATATAAATATATATATGTACAGTTAAAGGTAGTGCAATAAATTAAAGGAGGTTATGTTAAATTAAAGGAGGTTTGGTTATCTTTACCTCCTTAGGTTTTTGGAGCAAAGCAGCATAGTTGAGGGCCATTAGGAAAATGAAAACAGAAGTTTTTTAAAATAAAATGTATATAGTGTGTTTTGGAGGTCCTACAGGTAAGGTATGCTTATGGGTTTAAATTGATCAAATGTTTAAGACCATAAAGTAATTATGGACAAATCTGTCGGCCAAATGCATAAATGGAACAACACAAGGATGAATGAATACTGGCAGAATTTTCATTTATGAGTGAACTTTTAGTTTATAAACCACTCAGACCCAGCCAATCTGAAACAGCACTACAGAGAGTCTGAATGAAACACATTCAGATCCAACAATAATAAATGTGCTCATGATCTCCCCTGTGACTCTTCCTTTCACCTCAGATAACCTGCTGTGGGAGATGAGCTGTGATTCATCTCCTGAGATGAGCCCAGATCACAGCCTGTGACACTGACAGACTCAGACGAAGAACTGATAGGTGTTGCATTAAATACTGCCACAATGCACCTGTGCTTGGTTGGGCATGTACCCCACCCCACACTGGAGCCTTAAGGCACAGCAGTGAGGTCTGGCTTCCTGGATCTGTTTCCTGGCCTTTGTGGGTTGAATGAGAAAACTAGTTGTTTCATTTAATTACAGGTCTCATCAACCAAATGGTTCTCGAGGATGTTCTAAAGAGTAGTTTTCTAAAGATTAACAACAGTTATATTCAAAGGCTTTAGATAAAGTACAGCATACAGACACATAAGAGTATACACACACACACACACACACACATATATATATATATATACACTAACAAGCATGACACATGCATATGTATAATCTCCATGATACTGAATATGGTTTAAGTATGTATGTTTGTTTATATGTTCTTTAATGAAAGAGTTCAAAATCTTGAGTCTGGAGATTTTCTAAATACCCGTCTCCTGTCTATAATATTAACTGGATGTAAAGATTTATCTTCTGTCCCTCTAAGACCTATATAGCCCTCAGACCTCTCCTCTAACTCTCAGTGCATTTTTATTGCACAAGGCTAATTTGCAACCATAGCATCACTCGCACAGCACAATAAGAGAAAGAGAGAGTGGCAGAGAGAAAGAGAGAGAGAGCATCCAGGCCAAACACTGTTTGTTTGCTGGCCAAAAGCATTTGATGGCTGCCTTCACACACAGTGACCCGTGTCCAGAGTCTGTGGATTAAGTTCATCCACAGAGCACACTATACTGCTATTTATATATAAACTAAGGCTGGTAATACATCATATATCATGGTAATAAATATCTGATTTATTACTTGGTATACTGTTAATTAATATTTATATAGAGATAAAGATGTAGATATAGATAGATCATTCGAAAACATTACATTATGTGGTATAGATGAGTAAAGCATTTAATAGACTAGATTATATAAGATTATAGATTATAATAGATAGTAAATGATCAAAAGTGGCATTAAAGGTCAACGGCAATCCATCTTGCAATGGAATTTGACTGTTTTGGACTTTAGGGACATTCACACAGGATCCTGAGATCTTTGAATTCTGTTCATTAAGTTTCTGAATTAAAGAATGTGTCTTGTGTAATTGATTCTTAAGTCATTCTGCCTGATCTTCATAAGGGTGGTTTGGTGAGGTGTGTTACCTATAATCGCAGCTGTGGCTCCACTGACTGGGGACTTTTTTAAATGACTGATTTAAATATGGGTCAGAGAGCATAATTAATTAAGGCATGATTAAGAGAATAATTATTAATTTAATTAGGAGATTGCCTTAACAGCCCTATTAAAAACCACTGCTGATTTCTTTGTGATTTATCAATAAATATTCATTTGTATATTCATTTAATCTCCTAGTTTACAAACATGTACAATGCAGGTCAAGCATTTAATAGTAATACATTGTGCATAAAATACTTTTTTTAGGTTTTGATCCACTTTATTATGCATTTGTTTGGTTGGTTGGTTGCTTTTGCACCTCAACAATATTCTCTTCGTTTTAATTCTTAACGTCTGATACTCGTGACGCTCATTTTAAAGCTGATTTTTAGTACATGATCACAGTGCTGGCCTGGAGTGGGATGTGGGCTTTCCATAAGCATATGGGGTTAATTAGAGGGACTTTGCTCCTGGACAGTGTTCAGTTGAACCACAATAGAGACCTTCAGGATTGGTGGTCTCTGGCCATTTGGCAGGACCAGATTAGCCATGCTGTAGGCCTACAGGATGAAAGTATCAGGTGTTGGCCAGCAGATGGTCCAGGAGTGGAGAAACATTGAGACCAGACTGATTGGTCAAGCTTTGAGTCACCACAAGATGCAGATGGAGACGAGAGACATGAATAATGATACAGAAAAAAACAGAAGGATAGTATCTTATGTAAATTACACATAAATAGGGGAACACACAATATATACATTTAAGTGTGTACGTTTGCTTTTGGATAAAGGTGAAGCATGTCATCAACTATCAGCATTTCCCTTTTATGTCTTATGTGGTTGGGAGTAACAGATAATCCTGCCCCAAACTCACGCCATTGGCTGAGTCATTGTTGCTGTTTCGAGCTGAGTGGAATAGTCAAACAACAGAACAATGTTTTGTCTTTCATTAATCTGACTCAAACAACAGAGCAAAGTTTTGATAGCTCCACAGAGCCGTAGTGTTTACACTAAAATGTCAGGCTTTAAATAACTTACATATAGTTGACTCTGCATATTAAACTTGGCCAGGAGAAAATATTTAAACAAAATTACACACTTCACCTTTAAGATCTCTATGAAACAGGCCACGTCATGTCTCGCTGGTCCTGCATGCTTTTCTGTGTACAGCTAAATCTCATTTTATCTTTGTGACCCTTTAATTCATTCAGCCAGGCTTTACAGATATTTACAGACTTTATTCTGGAGGTCCCCACAGTGAAGTGCCTGTGCGGAATAACTAAAAGCACACACAGTAGCAATAGATATTATTTTCCTCCATTTGTGGTGAGCTAAATTCTTTAGTCAAAATTCAAAGCTTTAGTCAAATAAACCCACATAATATTCTACACATGCTCGGGGATCCAAAATTGACTTACTGGTGTTGCATTTGAGGTAAATCTAATATAGAATAAAATAGAATAATGCATTCCATGAGATGTCCATAAGGGCTGAGAGCATGTTTTGGATGTGGATCAGATAGACGACTGCTGATGTAAATCAAATGCGCAGCCGTGCCACTCTGCATGTGAATATTGCGTTCATGTAAAATATGCAACATGCATTTAAGTTCACAAAAACAAGGAATTGCGATCTTTTGGACTCCTAGTGGCACCACCAGGGTGCCGAGCTCTTTTGGAAATCTTAGGAGAACATTTAAGAAGCTAATTAGAGAGGGGAGTGCCCGGCAGAAGGGACCTTTTTACGTCTCCCTTTGCCAAAAAACTATCACAGAGACACAAAAAGCAATAAAAGACTAAATAAAATTACCATTCTCTCTCGTGCTGTGACAAAAAGGGTTTATTTATTTATTTTTTTCAGCTGTGACCTTTTTCTTCCTCATGCATCTTTCATGTTCCCTCTGAAAACACCTCTGAGGAAAAAGGGGTTTGGAATTAAAGGAGAGAAAAGGAAATGCCCTGTAGTGTACAATACACATCTCGAAATCTCAATGCAGTCTTTCCATGTATTTTCATTATGTGTCTGAACGATAGAGGAAGAGAATCTAGGAGACTCTGTGTGTGTTCCTGTGTGCATGTGCCGGGATGTGTTTGTGTGAAGATGGAGGAAATGCGTTGGAGGCTTCTGGGGGATCAGGTACAACCTTTCAAGTTTCCTCTATTTGTGCCAGAACCACCGGCAGTCCCCTGTCATCCCAACTCGACCCAGAAAAACGCAGTATCCTGTAAACGGATCTAAATGAAAACAGGCCCCGCCCCTGCAGGTAGAGATGGACCAGAGAGATATTGTGCTGGCTTTGGTGACTATCCCACAGACTTGCTTTCTGGGTAATGTCTCCGCTTCCACCCCCCACCTTCCGCTGTGGGCAGCTTTGTCTTGGGATCACATGCTGTTCTGGGTGACCGCTCAGGAGATGCAGGGCCATAGAATGTGCTGCACTTCCCTGCTGACATTTAGATCTCTTTATTTTTGTCCAGTTTTCAGTCCACCAACAACAACTGGCCACGGCAAAGTGGAAAATGCCAGGGAGTATGGCCTGGATGAAGGGGGGTGAGGTCGCCTTCTCATAGGGGGCCAGAAACAGAAAGAGCATACTGGCTTAAGCCCTGTGACCACTCACTGTACAACATGGCCACGACATTTCTGTCCAAAGCAAATTTTGGGAATGGTCACCGTTAGCCGATTAGTTGTCTTTGCACGGAATCCAAGCCTCTAACAAAGTTCTGAGAGTGTTATTGACGTCATGCTCCTACAAAGTCTGTCAAATCCAACAAACCAATAGAAGCACAGCAACTGATGACATATCGTTGATACATGTTTGTCAGTATATGTGCACATGAGAGCATCAGTGACCGAAAAGCTGGACAAAGTTTGCCCATTTATTTTTAGCAATGAAAATATTTTCATTTCAAAATGTGACAACATCTCCCATTTAGTTCTCTTGTGCTGTTGTTATGCTGACTCTTGGAGAGACAACACACAGAGAGATTTATTGCCTTTCTTTGCCCTCTCAAGAAAAATTGTGAACTGTAAATAATGCTGTTCTTATGATCTGCAGCTGTTCTGTCCAGTCCAGGACACCTAGAAAGGAGACAACTTCCTCCACAAAACAAAGCATGTAACCGAAGACAATATACTCCCATAGTTTGATGTTTTGTTTTTTTTGACTGTTTGATGGGCTCATTAATTTGGCTTTATGTGTGAAAGTAGTGCTACTAGTTGAATGAGTAGTTAGTTATTTAAAAAATAGCATGTTTAAAATGAAAACATTTATTCATGGCATTTATTCACTCTACAGTTCGAGTGGACTTATTCTTTAAATAATAATAACTTATAAAGTCACTTATTTGTAACATCTATTCAATGTTTTTGTATACAATAATGACTTTAATCTGCATATTATGTAATTAATTTGATTATTTTGCTAACGATTGGCATTGAGCATAACAGCATCCAATCAAAACGAATAACACAAAGGTCTGATGTCACTATTGAATGCCCTTATATGGGCTGTAATAAACAGCCAGATGTGCTGATCCACCACTGACAAATAGACAATACACAGATGTGGCCTTTCATTCCCACATACATTACACACTTGTCTTGATGTTGGCTAAAGATATGAACACACAGTCACACAATCTCTCGTTCTCACACACTCACACACACAAATTATGGGGATTTATGCGATAGATACCTGGAGACTCTTGCTATAAAACTGCAGAAGATTAAACAAAACAAAAACAAGTGAGTTAGAGGAGGGGACAGGCTGCAAATACCTCACATCCTTTGCCAAATACGCAACATTCAGTAAGAATTAAAACTTTATCTCTATAATCTATGGTGACACTTATATCGGTGCGTATAACTCAGAGAATGACGATAAAACACATTTCCTTAATGTGTTTGTGTAAAAAGTGATCTACAAATCTCCTCTGCTGTATTTACAGTTGTGAATATCTCAACACTGTTCTTCCAAATCCACCCACACAAGGATTGTCATTTCTCCAACAGAGAAATGAATATGAAACAGATACAGGAGCCACCGTGTCATGAGGGCCTTTGAGCAGACCGCTCATGAAATTCCACCCATCTTCTGCTCCAGGGGCAGCTCGGCTGACACGATGACCTCTTCAGAATGGCTGCCATCCTCAGCACTGACCATAAGTTTATATCATTCTCTGTGTAACACAAGCCCTGATGGAGCCCAGATTATCAAGTGAATTCTTTTCTCACTGTATGTTAGCTATGTGGTCTCACTCCACATTCACTCCATTATAATAGTTTATAAGTCAGGTGGTAAACATAAGTGGTATGAATGCTGAATGAGCAGTACAGGTGAACAACTTAACAGGAGGCTGGGTTCTGCTGTTCCAGCTGTTACTGTAGGTCTGGAAAAAACTTTAGTTTGTGTACCTATATATAATAATTACATTTTGGCAACATGACTTGCTTATTAATGAATATAACAATAATAATAATAATAACAACAATAATAATAATAAGTTATGCATTTATTTATTAATGATTAGTTTTTATTTATATTTTTAATGAATGTATTTATTAAAATTATTACACAACTCTCTGGAATACTTGGTTCTGATTGGTCAGTTGCAACATTAGCAACAACAACTGATAAAACTGATAACACATCACTAATCTGGGTACTGTGGGTCTTTTTGACCGGTGCTACTTACATGTTTTATGCATTACTCCTCTGTCTCTTTTCTCATTCCAGGTTTGAATTTGCTAAATTTAAGCTAGTGAAAAATTTCAAGTCAATATTTTGGAATAAGGTTGTTATCGCAGAATAAACCCAGACAGGATGATCGGAACACCAACATGAAACAGAATTAAATATATATTATTTTATAAAATGAATTAAGATTAAAGACTTAAGACTAAAAAAGTTCTTTGTAAGTTTGAAAGTTTTGCAACTGCCTGAACCAGTGTTACAATCAATATTACAGTGTAGTGCTATATGTAAATGGTATTTTGGCACATAGATGCTTGTATACCAAAATATACGGCAGAAATTGTAGTAGTCCGTGAGTTATTGAGGAAACTATTACAACTGCCTCCAGTCTCCCATAGTAAAGCATAGCATAATGTATTAGTATATTGTAGAGAAAAATCATTTCTTGTCCCATTTTATGCATTATTTAATATAGGAGAAACCCCATCTACAACACCTTGACCCCTGATTTTTATAACCACATTAAAATGATTGTTTGGGTGAGTATAAACTGAAAAGATGGGAATTACAGTTTGTGTAGCTCTATGCTGAGCTCCGCTACACAGTAGGTTTTTTTCTGCACCTCAAGGACAAAATGTGAGAGAAATCATTTGCAGTTTTCTTTACAGGAAAATAAGACAAATGATGCTCTTAAGAATGTCAAAAAAGAATGTGCATACCTGAAAAGACCTTTCACATTTCATTTGCCGTCAGTCTGATAAGTCCCCATTTCACGGCCTGTTGATTGTGTGTGTGATGCTGTAAGTATATATGTGTGTGTCCCAAACTTCATGTAGGTGCTTGTGTGTGTGTGTGTGTGTGTGTGTGTGCGCGTATCCATTGCTCTCTTCTTTCATAGCAGAGAAACTTTTCTGTGGACAGGCCCGTGGTGCTGCAGAATGAGTCTGACGATAGGATCGGCTTACCCTCACAAGCCTGGCTTTGTTATCCGATCCGCCGCACACAGGGACACACAGCGCAGTCAAACTCACTTTAATTCACACAAGATGTCCAATCAGCACCATCCGTCATAACGACGTTCCCGTGTCCTTGCGTTCCTGAGCCCTAGACGAGCTCTCGGATCAGAGATCCGGTTCTCCTCACAGGAACTTCTGGTTTTGGAGTTACTTCTATAGGTAAACACACACGGACTCCCGTCGGCATTCCCACACACATCGGCTTTGTTAAGTGTTTCGTTCAAGCGTAAAGAGCAGTGACGGCGTCGGGCCAGGTTGCAGGAAGGTGATACCTGCAGTCCGTCTATGCCAAGACTCACAGCGCTTAGACTGTTAAAAATAATGAAGATTTTCACTCTGCCATGATGGCTCTGTGTCTTTTTTTTCTCCAACATCATCCTCATTTTCCACCTTCATCTGTCTTTTTCTCTGTCATCGTTCCTCGCTCCTCAGAGGTTGAGTTGTAATGATTGAAATGTGTATGAATTCTCAGCATGCTTAGTGCTCATTATCAGACAGGATTCATCAGCGTCCACTCAGCAGAACCACTCGACCGGAACAGCTGGCCCTCATACCTAACCTAATAAATCCACAAATATTCAGCTCAGTCCAAAGTTAAGAAGTGCCGCTGTACTGATGAAAGATGAAGACTGGAAGATTTTATTTCACTGTACAAAAATCTGTAAATGATTGTTCCTGGAATAACAAAGATAGGGTGTTGGAGATGGTTGCTAGGAGGTTTTGAGTGGTTGCTAGGTTGTTGATTTGACCCCCCCATCCCAGTGTTTTGGTATGGCTAGAATCCCTCCATTAGAGTAAGTAAATAAATAGAATTTTTTAGCTGACATCTTACAATAGTAATGGTACACATCTTTTTTTTTATTAGACACACAATTATAAGGATCAATTATGTTTGTAGAAGAATTTGGTGTTGATGTTTAAATTCAGAGCAAACAGATAGTACAATATGTAAAAAAAGATTTATAAAACTACAAGAGAAACAAAGACAAGTAGACATCAAAAGCAAATTTCAAATACTAAGATAAAGTCTCCAAAAAATATTTAGGAATATTGACTGTAAGACTTAAAATTTGAACTAAAAGTTTAATGATTTGACAGGTGGATATAGGTTTAAACAGCCTGAAACAGGCACTTTCTGCTTACAACTAGTTCCACATGAACCAAATGCTTCAACATCAAAAGGAAGTTGCGTATGTTACATAAAACCTTACTTGGACAAAGGTCAGCATTACTTTTAACATTACATGTTTGTACTCTCAGTATGACCTAAATGTATAAACAACTGGAACTATTTCACGGCGAATGAGGCACATAACAAGACACAGTAGCCAGATTAAAAATAAAGGGAAAATGTAACATCACACATGCAGGATGTAGAGTGTGTGAATTAGCGAAAGAATCAATCACAAAACCACATCTGATTATGTGAAGCGGACCATCAACACAACGCAGGATCTCTCTCTGTCAACTCTGTGGCCACATTAATCATGGCAGCCATTGCCAAGCTAAACAAGAGAATACTAATGACATTAGATTTGGGTTCAGAGACCGGGTGCTAGCAGGCTTGATTTCATTCGTTGTAAGAGAAGGGAAATACCGCAAGACAGATCCTGGGGCTGGTGCAAGGTTATCCCCTTCTCTGTTCCCTCAGAATTCCCTCTGGTCCTCTAATTCGGCTAATTCCACTGGTTTCCAGGGATGTTATTAATCAATAGATTCCCTAATGAAACAGCCTGGGGAGAATCTACACCGGGGACTGCCACCACAGCCCATCTATTGTGTTTGAAATTCTTTTGTAAGCACTTTTTTGACACGTTTTTTTTCTGAGGCTATACAATCTGCAAATCTTTTTTCCGCTCTCATTGGCTAAATTTGAGCCTCCGTGCTTCACTGAGCACCACTGTTGGACTCACAATGACTTTGTCTCACAATTTACTGTACATATACCGTATGCCTCAGCACCTCTGTCTGTTTTACGTTGCAAAGAAAGCGATCTTTGTATCTTTTTTGTAAGAACATCTAAACACCCTTTAAAACAAGATACATTTACTTAGAAAGTAACACAGTGTTAAACAGGAAGTAAAATAAGATTCGTTTTCCAAGAATTGTGTTTTAAATTCAATTAATTTCTTTTACCGTATAAACATTTTTCCTGTATTAAACATGCACTTCATAAACAGTTTTTTGTTAGATTTATGATCTAAAAGAAACATTTTGCCAATAGGATAAGAGAAATAAACTTAATTCAAGATTTTGTTTTTTTAAGTAAAATCTTGTTTTAAAATGCAAACACTTGTTAAACCAATGATTTTTGCAGCGTAGTGCATCCTCACACACCAAGTGCTGTTTACATGACGGCCGTATGACGATTGCATGCAGCGAGTGCTAACGACTCTCTCTCTCTCTGAACTGTGGAAATAGTGTTTGTTTAATTCTGTTGGAAACAAGCTGTCATGATGGATGGCACCTGCAGTTCAAGCAGATACAGTTGCACTTGTGGTTGTTGTATTGGATGGGGGAGATGCGCATGTTCTCTGAAGTACTGAGAGGAAGAGAGGACTGCACATTTTTTTGCGAAGGGGACCTAAAGAACAAGGCCTTTTAATGTTAACAACACAGCTGTGTTTACATAAAAGCCATTAGAGAAAAAGAAAGAGGAGGTACAGGAGAGACAGAGAAGAATGATAGGATGGGGTGATGTAATAAGCCTGGGGGAGAACTGGAGCGCGACCTTTGACATTTCAAGTCTGTTTGGGAAGAAACAATAACTTTTTTCCTTTTCTTGTTGAAGCTGTCTACATAGATGTGCAGGTTGCCTCGTACCTAAGCACACCTGAGCAGGTGAATGAGGTAACATGGAGGTCAGGCACTTGCTTGTGTACTGTTTATGAACAGTGGTAGTCACTGAGGAGAGATACAGGCAGACAGAAAGAGTTTAATAAAGAAGACTTTTGCCATAGGATTTGGATATTGCATCCAACTGGTAGATGGAAATGTTATCCCTTGTTAGGAGCTCGGCGTGTGCAAAACACTTTGTGGAGTTTTAAAATTATAAAGTATTATTTAGAGAGATTATTTGTATACCCATGAGTTTTAATAATTTTTAATTATTTTTTTCCATAATTAATCATTTTTATGCAAAGGTATCTATTACCATGACAATTACTTTAAAAGTAAATAAAAAGTTCAAACCGGTAGTCAATGAATATTCATTAATGTTTGTTTAGGTTTAACTGAATATTTATTCTCAATTAAATTCATCTGACTGTTAATTATTAAACAATAAATCCCACCTCTAATTAGCAAAGATAGCATAAAATATTTAATGAAATAAGATGAAATTTACATACAAGGGAAAACAAACAACACAGAAGGCTAACACAAGAGGAAGTTGCTATCTGCGTAAACAGTTGTCTCTGACCGATGTAAAATGTCTTGCTGTTTATTTTAGCATCTCACAACAAAAGATGTTCAGTGTCCAACATCCACTGAAGTTTTCTGTTTTTTATTTTGTATTTGTTACTTTTGAAACCATCTAGATT
>JAZGTI010019453.1:0-11084 GCA_036877585.1 Botia kubotai | reverse complement strand
AAAACGCACAATACCACATATGGCATATAAGGTGCGATTTTTGCACAGTATTTTGAGCACTTCAGGGGCACGCAGAAAGACGATAGAACAAAAAAGACGCTATATTATTTATTTGCAGGCACAAGTGTTCCAACATTTTGGCAACTGCACCACAGGCCAAATACAACATTACTTACGGTAGAACCGCAATGACGATACTACCGTTTAAAAAATACAGTGGCACCGCTAGTATTTTGGACCCTTAGTATCGCGATACTACCGTAGTACCGGTAAACCATGCAACCCTATCAGACACACTCCAAAAGACTGTCAGTCCAAGAAGTGCTATCACAGATACAAATCTGACGCATTAAAATAACTAAATACAGTTTATATATCATACTAGGTTCTTATATTTCTTCTTTTGTAGTCTCAAAAATGCCATAATATAAATTTTAAACTGTTCTTTGTAGATTTTTAGATTTACGTTGCATTTATATTTATGCATTTGGCAGACGCTTTTATTCAAAGAGACTTACAGTACATTCAAGTATTTCGTCAGTGCACGTTCCCTGGCAATCAAACCCACAACCTTTTGTGTTGCTGACGCAATGCTTTACCAACTGAGCTACAAGAACACAGATGACTGACAGCAGAGATGGACCCAGTACCATCTACTCTAGAGTCCAAGGTTGTGGACTTAATGGCTGCATTTACATTTGCCTGCTTAATTCGCCCTTTCTGTGTGTTTAGCACCATGTGGAAAGAGAAAGGCACTGTGAGGGAAATGTACCACCAACCTGAACCTGACCTAATTTATCAGGTTTTCACATGGTGTTTAGACAGACAGAGACACCTGGATAGATGCCTCTAGCATTTAGCATCATAACTGTCCTTCTGTATGTGAAGGTTCTGTATTAAAATCATGTTAAATTAGACGTTGATGACAATGTGATTTGCTGGCATTGATCGCGTTGTATTTTTTTTAGCCTTGTTATTTCCTGTCTTTTAATGATTTGGTTAGTAGTAAATGTTTTTCTTTTGTGTACCTCAGACATCCGCTTGCAAAATCCAGCATATGTGTTAGTTCTTGAGCTCTCCACTTTCAGCTGGGTGACTTGGCAGCTGTTTACAGATGGCTGGACACTGCGTAACATATGAGTTGGTGACGGTGTGCTGAGAGAGCATTAGGGAGTTTGTGTGGTGCGCTGGGGTACTTGGCAAGGCTGTTTGTGCGAGAAGAGTGAGCTGGTTGTGAGTTTTAGAGTTTCCTGTCCAGCCGTATCATTGGCAGAGACTGAAAGAAAGAGACTTAGAGCCTTACACAATACAGTGCTTGTGCTACAGTCCAGGAACTCAGGAATGCAGCTCTCACCTTCATATGGCTGACAGGAGTTTGTTTTGTAATGAGAGATTTTATCCAACACACTTTTAGCTCTCTCTCTTTCCCTCTCTCAGTCGTTTTTGTCTTTTATGGCTGTCCTCAAAGCAAAGAAAATAAAGTGACTTCAGCTTGAAATCTGAGCTCTGATTTTTCCCACCTGTATTAGTTTCTTTGTATTCACAACTTTTCCGTCCTGTCATCCCATTAACAAATTCACTGAAGGTTTTCTGAGCATTCCCATTCAATTAAACCTTAGGAATTTCTAGGGAGCTTTCTAAATCATGTTACGCATTCATTAAAGCCAGTTTTCATGAAACACATGGGTGCAAAAATCTCTGGGAGCCTCAGGGATCAAAAGCATTCACACTGAAAAACAGATTAGGTAACAGTGACGCACAAAATACTTGCTGAAACTATTTTAAGTTTTAACACTGGAGTCTTCCTTTGACTTTAACACGTTTCAACATTTTACTTTTGTACTCTTTATAGTTTAAGGTGGGCTATCAAACAAATCTCATGGACTTGAATTTAAGGAATGATGTGAGGTATACATTAACTGAGGATCAGATTATCATAGAGAAGCCAGTAAACAACCACCTAGCAGCCACCCAGAACACCCTAACAACAATTTAGCAATGCTCTAGAAACCACTCAACAACCTAGCAGTAGCATAGTAACACAATAAGTAACATCCAGAACACCCTAACAACCACCAGCAAGGCCCTAGCAACCACTCAAAAAAACCTAGCAGTGGCATAGTTACACAATAAAGACCATCTAGAACACCCTAACAACCACCTAGCAATGTCCTAGCAACCACTCAAAACAACTGAGCAGTAGCATTGAAACACAATAAAGACCATACAGAACACCCTAACAACCATCTAGCAACCACTCAAAACACCCTAGCAATGGCACACTAATACAATAAAGACCTTTCAGACACCCTAGCAAACAAAAGCAATGCCCTTAGCTTCATGCAGCAACTTTTAAAGTGTTCACAAGCAAACCTAAAAAAAGGAAAAATATAAAGATCTATATGTAGTTATATTATGTTTTTATGTGGAAAAAACACAGAGAGGTTATTTTTTACGGGAATGAACATTTCTGTATTATGTCATTCAAGTTCAGTTATTGTAAGTTTTCTGTATGCCTGTGTATTCGCTCACAAGAATCAATGATGGCTCATGAAAGCCTTTGTTTTTGTGAGGAGGTCATGAAGAGTTTGTGGAGTCAAACAGATGTTGATGTATGTTTGAGATGTTCCAAGCACGTCCTGTGGCTGATCACAGGCTTTGCCTCATCTATGGCTTTATTTAGTCTCCCATTGGTTTTCCAGCTCCGTTTAATCTCTCCCCCTCAGTGGCTCTGAAAACAGCACCCGCTCAGCCTCCTGTTATTGTGTGGTCTTTGAAGCCACCCCTTTTTAACTTAACTCTCTCTCGCTTGCTCTCTCTCTGATCTTTTGGATGTTTTATATTGCATGAGTGACTGACCACCATAAAATGAACCTTATCACCCGAGTGTCATTATTTATCAGCAGAGTGAACAGGAGGACTCGGATTACACACAAAAGGTGCATGGAGTATCATCCAATCCCATCGGCGCTCTCATAGACCTTAATCAAACACACACATACACACAGTATCGGTGCTTTCATGCGCTATTTCATTGTTTGTCCTCTGCAATATAAGAAAGCACACAATCGCACCAAGGTGTGGGAAGCATGGCCTGCCTTTATTGCAACTGACGCTTTTGGTGCCGCTTTGTGATTCAGAAGAGTTAATATGGATGGAGAAGATCAGAGACGGCTGGGCCTGAGTGAGCCCGAATGAAGAAGTCTGTGGGAGAGGGCAAGATTATTGAGGGATGTGAGGATCATCATAGAGAAAAAGAAAGTGTCACAGGTTTTTGGAAACAGACATATAGCTCCATCTGCCCCTCTGTCCTGACAACAATGATAGCCCCTACATTTGTGTGCTGGACCGTGTCTGCTCCTTTGCTCCCCCATCAACCTTGAAGCATTGCTTCAGAGCGATAAACCTTTTGTTACCGGTTCAGTGTGTGGAGAAATGGCAGATGCTCACTTTTAGATTGTTTTTAGCAGCGTTTTAGTGGGTCAGAGAGCTTTCAGAGTTTTTTCCTGAGGGAGAAAATCAAACATTACTTTCTTTCGAGGTAGTTTCCAGAGAAACAGAGGTAGGAGGAACCTTTGGGAAGGCGTTTTTGTTGTTTATGCCTTTAGCATAAAAGAAATCCTCCAAGATTTATGTTGTTTGGAAATTGAGAAAAGGTTTTTGTGTGATATGTGAATGGTACAAGTGTAAAAATGTTGGAGCGGGGAAAAAATACCGTACTGATATTTTCATGACAAAAAATCAATAGTTTTAGTATTTTGTCATATTTTGACCCAGATAAAAAAAATAGCAGGTTTAGAGAATGGATAAATGTGGTGTTTTGTCGGAATGGGTTATATTAAACCTGTAGTTTTGTTTACATTTGTCTGTACAGGTGCTGGTCTCAGGTCAGTCTCCTGCCTCAGCTGATGACCTGTATTTGGTTGGGCAGCAGTCTGGTGACTACCCTTTAGATGATGATGACTTCACCTCTGGTTCAGGATCGGGTAAGGATGGTACAAATCCCTTATTCAGGGTAGACTTACACTTCATGGATAATTAAATAGAAAAAAAGGAGATAGAAGGACTTGCAGGATATCTAAAGACCAGAATATCACAGAGACTTGGGTTGGCTCTGTTCACATTTGTCACCAACGATTCTGTGCTGAAAACCATTTAAAACACCTTAGCAACCACAAAGCATTGCCCCGGCAACCACCCAAGACACATCACAGTGAGTTTTGCATTAGCAGGCACTAATTTCTTTAGAAAAGTCTAGTTATATTTATCCGGAAATTTCTCTTTTAATTAAAGACAAAATTGTTTTAAAACTTTAAAAAGCTGCATATATGGACACTATGTTAATGTAGCATTTGCTGTGACACACCATTCACAAAACAAAAAAAATCCTGTTTTGTCAAGTCTGAAGGTTGAGTAATGGGTGATAATGGAAGATCTTCCAGGTTGTTGCTAGACAATGCCACCCATCCTGTAAATGGACAGATGTTTCACCTGCAGTCAAACGCGGTCAGCCAAGACCACCATATTCACCCAGCAGATGTCTGCTCCATACAGAAGCCCTGCATTATTAATCAGTCATTTCTCTTGCACTTACTGCTGTGCAACTGTGTCCTGTACCTAACACAATTACAACGCAAAATGGAGAGAACCACTGCAATATTTATATATTTTATGTAATTCATCTGTCTCACTTAGAAACACTTTTAGAGTGCAAAGCAACCTTCCCTGTTCTCTATCACCACATTTATACACAACTGAAAGTCCAAAAAAGGGAAATGGAAAATAATATAAATATTTACAGAGGTTACAGCCCAACAAAGCCACTTGCTATTGGTTGGTATTTTAAATTTCCCAGACTTTACCTAAAATTTGCATGAGAAAAATTTCTTTACCACCCGAATTCCATCTGTCAAAATTCCTCATTCCAAGCATTTCTGTTGACATGACTCAGAAATGTGATGGTAAATGTGACCATGCCTTAACAAAGGTACTCTGTCCTATACCTGAAAATCTACCTTCTTGCAAAATACAGATGCAGTCCACCTGAACCAGCCAATCATGTTCTTAGAGTTCACTTGACAATTCCAGCTCTGTTGGAATGTGGTTGGGAACAAACCTTCAGAAAACACTTTGTTTATTGCCATACCAATGACAGTCCTATCTCATCTCTTTATTACTTACTCGTCCTTTAGGTTACAGTGATACAGACGATGATGAGGATGCATCCACAGTAATTGTGCAGTACCCAGAATTCAATGCAGGTTCCACTCGGGAACCTTTCTACTCCAGCAGCCCCAGCTTGGAATCCTCCACTTCCAGACAGATGGACAGAATCAACATAGAGACTTTCATTGACACAGACCTGGAAACAGAGGTGTGATTGCTCCTCAATTTCAGTTGCATTGCAAGTGATTGACTATCAAAGCATTGCACAAACTCCCACTGCAGCCTAAACCTGCGCAGTCTGCAAAACTTTGACAGCTTGTGAAATTTCTGATATTGCACCCGTTTGACTCATACACTAATATGCTGTCTCTTACACTTCTTGTGAATATCACAGTTGTTAGATCTTTTAGTCTTGTTATTATGTCTGTTCACTTTTTCTGACAGTCTACAAGTTGGATTGTTGGATTTGTTTTTGACCTGTCAGCAATTTTAACCTTCTTCCTCTCTCTTTAGTTCTCTGAATATCAGACGGAAAAGCCCCAGGTCACTGTTAAAGCCACTAGCTCTCCAAGCAGTGTACAAGATGCTGACCTACTGCATGAGGTTCGCACAGAAAATCTCTTCCAAAGGACAGAAGTGCTGGCAGGTATGTTTAAAATGTAGCAAAATTCAAACAATTCAAGCAACGCTCCTGTTTCAAAACAACCTAAGCTGTATAGACAGCATCTGTGACACCGCACCCTGTTCCACAGAATATAATTTAAAACTGTCCCTCAGATTCTAAAAGCAGCAGCAGTTGTTTACAGTAATACCCTTACAGCGGAGATCTACAACATGAGGCTAAACAATCAGCAGGATTTACAAGCAGAAATGTGCATCTCTTATTTTGTTAAAAAACGTTATGTGAATTTCTTCATAAATGTGTGTTTAGGCTCTTAATTCTCTTTTTAGCTGTGGGAGTACCATTTTAGGCGGATAACCATGCATTACCAATGTAATTCTTGGGGGTAATGTAATTCTTTTTCTGTGTAAACAGTCTGTTTCTGGTATACTTGTGTATAAAGTTATGGCCTTGTTTGTTTTTACAAAATTGGTGCAAGTTGAAATTCTTGCCTATGGTGATTGTCAGCACTTGAATAGACCCTATGTCATATTTAATGCTACAATATTTGTCTGTGTGGAAAAATGTAATGTGAGTTTTGAGTTAGATATAAAACGTGTATTTGTTTGACTTGGTGTATTCTTGCATTCTTGGTGCAGCGGTTATAGCTGGCGGAGTGATTGGCTTCCTGTTTGCAATCTTCCTTATCCTGCTCCTGGTCTACCGTATGAGAAAGAAGGATGAGGGAAGCTATGACCTTGGAGAACGTAAGCCACCCAGCTCAGCCTATCAGAAGGCTCCAAGTAAAGAGTTCTATGCCTGAATGACCAATCATTGCCAACAGTAACATCGTTATGACAACCATCTCCTCTCCAAGAATAACCGAGTCGGTTGCACCTTGAAGAGATTTTTTTATTGGGAGCCTGTACTTATTTAAAAATGTAACAAAAAAGAATTTTGCTTCATAAAGCCAATTAAGGCTTGTATTTTCTGTTTTGGGATCAAAAATGGCATTTTTTTCTATGGGTTTTGAAAACAAATTGTTGAAAAACAAATTAAAGTCAATACTTTCTTTACAGGTTTTAGTCACTGACTGCTTTGTAACAGTAGAAGTATGTTATATTAAAGACCACAACAATTCAGAGATGGAAATTGTAGGTTATAAATGTGCTATCTGATACCTTTAATTTTTCACTGATTACATTTCAGTAACTTATGATTGCAATGTGGACTTTTACTACATGTCAGTTATGTAGTTTTCATCTCGGCTTTGATGAAAGTTCTTTTTTTTGTAAAGCATTCTTGTGCCATTATCTTCTGTTCTTTTGTCAACATGAAAGTTTGTATTTTTGTCTGGCCAATAATCAAAGCATTCCAAAAAAAACAGCATTTTGCAGAATGTTTAGACATGTTTTGTCATTTTATGTTCAAAAACGTAATGGGTGCAGTGTCCCTGAAATTTCTAATTCTGCTTATCCTGAAGCCAAGAATACATTCCACCATGCTTGTGGTCTTTTGTTTCCCTCTATCCCTCTCTCTCTCTCTCTCTCTCTCTCTCTTTTTCTGTCTCTCTCTATATATTTTTCTTTTAGAAAAATTTGTTGTATCCAAATAGTACAACAACTTAGGTAATTTGGTTTATAAGCATGTAAGTTAGTTTGAATTGCACAAAACATTTTGACACTATTTGGCGTCCAGTACTTGGAGAACAAAATGTTTATTAATGATGAAATATGGAGTGTTTTCAGATGAAATCGGTCTTAATTATGAACAGGTTGGTGAGTACATTGCACAGATCCTCTGAGAATTGTATGCCATTTACCCAGTTAAACATGGCAGTATTTCTGATTTCTACACCCACACTGTTCCCAATCGACACATTTTTAACACTCATTGTTGACTGAATCCCTAATGAAGGCCATTTTTCTTTCACAATATTGACCTTCATGTGGAAACAAATTTTAAAATGATTTTCCTCTTCTATTGAATGTCTCTGACCTTCCAAAGACTCAAACAGTGTTGTTAACAGTCATGGTGATTAATAGTGTGGATCACATTTGCTCATTTTTACTGTCTTGTTACCATGTGTGTTTCCATTATGTTTCCTTTAAAGACCTGACCATTTAGTCAATGACGTCGTCTCTGTATATGTTAATATACAATAATTTATAGAACATAATTATTTATATACTACATATGTAATATGTTAGTTCAAATCGATGAAAATGTATATTCACAAATGTTTTAGAAGCCCTTGAAGTGCCTACTGTTCTGAAACAGACCTACAGGGATTGAGGACATTTGTGCATCAGAACGATGTTTAAAGTTGGAACTGGAGAAATGTGATGATGCTAATGTCACCGAATTACAGAAACAGTATTGTATTTCAAAACACTACTGAATAAACATTTTCTCATGGTATTTTAATTGTTTCTTGCACATCAACCTGAATACACTCTGAGTGCCTCTCTGTGGAGATTATTCTTGAACTGTTCCGTCACTCTGTGTATGGATGCGTACATGATGAGTCACTAGACGCATGACAATTGTTTCTCGACTGTCTCTCCAGATCATCAGACACAGGTTGTGGTGGAAATCTAACACCTCTGAAGAAGATTGCTCTGGGATTTGTTCTTAGATGTTAGAGCTGTGACAGGAAAATGTAATAAACACTTGCCACACAAACTGTTTCTGGAACATTATGTAGTTGTTACAACACTGGTATAGAGACAATTTAACTAGTTTAGAAAATATAATCTAGCAGAAGAAATGTACATACACAAATGTACACTAGTCCAAACCCTTTAAAAGTCACTGTAAACTTTGAATGCTAAAAGAAATAAAAATGTGTGCCATCTCAGAGTAATTACTAGACATTAATATGGTGTAATATTCTGAACATTTGATTAGGGTTTTAATCAAAATGAACACATGATCCTCTTTAAATGTGTATTTGAATGTAAATGTAATTGGTCTAGTGTAAATAATGGATAACTTTTCAAGTCTTTTTTTAAATACATTTTTAAGTAATATATTTAGATTGTATGGCCCCAGATCTTATTGAGATGATGAACTAACATGAGTAGTTATATATGTATATGTATGTATGTATATATATATATATATATATATATAATATATATATGGCCACAGGTGAATAAAATGAAGCACCTAGGCATGCAGACTGCTTCTACAAACATTTGTGAAAGAATGGGTCGCTCTCAGATAAAATGCCACCTGTGTCCAGTCGTGAAATATTCTCGCTACTAAATATTCCACAGTCAACTGTCAGTGGTATTATAACAAAGTGGAAGCGATTAGGAATGACAGAAACTCAGCCACCAAGTGGTAGGCCACATAAAATTACAGAGCGGGGTCAGCGACTTTCTGCAGAGTAAATCGATATAGACCTCCAAAGTTCATGTGGCCTTCAGATTAGCTCAAGAACAGTGCGTAGAGAGCTTCATGGAATGGGTTTCCATGGCATGCCAAGCCATACATCACCAAGTGCAATGCAAAGCGTTGTCACTGGACTCTAGAGCAGTGGAGACGCATTCTCTGAAGTGACGAATCACGCTTCTACATCTGGCAATCTGATTTGGTTTGGCGGTTGCCAGGAGTACAATACTTGTCTTACTGCATTGTGCCAACTGTGAAGTTTGGTGGAGGGGGGATTATGGTGTGGGGTTGTTTTTCAGGAGCTGGGCTTGGCCCCTTAGATCCAGTGAAAGGAACTCTGAATGCTTCAGCATACCAAGAGATTTTGGACAATTCCATGCTCCCAACTTTGTGGGAACAGTTTGGGGATGGCCCCTTCCTGTTCCAACGTGACTGCGCACCAGTGCACAAAGCAACGTCAATAAAGACATGGATGAGCAAGTCTGGTGTGGAAGAACTTGACTGGCCTGCACTGAGTCCTGACCTCAACCCGATAGAACACCTTTGGGATGAATTAGAGCAAAGACTGCGAGCCAGGCCTTCTTGTCCAACAGTGTCTGTCTGTCTAGTGTTGTGTATATATATATATATATATATATATATATATATACACAACACTATTTGTAACTAATATATATTTATATTAGTTACAAATAGTGTTTGTGACCAAAACCAGACTGAATGTGATATTGTTCAAAGCTCTCAAGCTAGTTTCACTTCTAAGCACACAACTTCAACTTTCATTTGTGAAACATTTCAGAAATTATGCAGATTTTTCATAGCTGTTTTTCTGAGAATGAGATCATTGTCCAAATGTTTGTACATATGAAGCAGTTTGCTGTTTTTTAGATACATAGCAATAAATTGCAATGTTTTAGAATAAAGAATGACTGTGATGACGGCCGAGGAAAAACAGCAGCTTTTGAAGCCCAGGAAATAACTGTTAATAACCATCTGAAAATCATTTTTAAAAAGAAAATAATTTTAAGACACATAACTTAAACATTTTTAATGCATTTGTATGTATTAGCTATCAACAAATATGTCTCTTTTCATGGATGTAGAGGTGTTTGACTTATGTGCTTTTCAGATGACTGTCAATAGAAGCAGAGGTGGTAACTATATTAGCCTGCAGACAGTGCTGAGTCTTCTCTTTCTCAGCTGGTTTCTGCAGTGTCAGTCCAGTCCTCACCATCACAGTAATTTCAGACATATTTAGAGAGATTTTAATATTATGAATTATAGATTTAGAAGTCTAAGGCAAAGCCCAGAATTGTTCCTATAAAAAAAACTGGCACTGACACGGTGTTCACTGGCACTGTTGACTCTAGGAACCTGGACCTGGCCATTAAATATATTGTCACGGGTGAAGGATCACGCAACAAAGTAGGCTGTGAATAAAGCCCCCGGAGGGTGGGTTTAATGAGTGAACAAACGTGTGGTGTTGGTGCAAGGCAGCCGGTGTGGCTGGTGTGGCTGGTGAGGCTGATGGGGCTGGTGAACTTCCGCGCCCCGTGCAAACCTCCGTGCCTTGTGCGTAATCCCGTGTCTCTTAAATCCCCCCGTGCGGTGAGAGTGGGTGCCCGTGTGCGCTCGTCCGTGCGGCGGATCGGTCACTCGCTGCTCTCTGTGTCTGGGAAGAGAGAAAAGAGTCATTAGTTTTCGGCCCTTGATACTTACTTCAGATCTCGCGAGGGCCGGAGCCGATGACGAGCTGCCGCAGGTGCGGCGCCTCGGTTGCCAGGGCGACGCTGATCAGCCCGGAGAGACTCGTCACATTCCCTCCCCCCTAAGCGTCGGCCTGGTCCTCGGGATGGCAGGGGAGAACAAGGGAGAGACGAGGGGAGGGTGGGGGCGGACCCCTGACAGACCCGCATAA